>JBCEWC010009314.1:0-18893 GCA_038996855.1 Solanum aculeatissimum
GGTTTTTCTCCAATTTGGGAGTTTTCCACGTTAAATCTTTGTGTCGTTATTCTCTTTAAATATCTCTGTTATTTTTTTACTTGAATCTAAACCTGAGGGAAGGGAAAAATTGTCGTTTTTTCCCAACAGATTATTCATACAAATGAAACATAGGTAGTAATATCGTCAATAGAGTAATATTTACAACCAAAAAGAACGAACTGAAGTTCCAGATAGTGTCATCAAAGGCAAACAACATCACAAAAGTGTGGAGGTCTTGTTGGGAACCTAAGGTAAAACGTAAGTAAGACATGGGCTTTATAATTTACGAATAATAATCATAAACGTAGATGTCAATTATATATTTATTGCTTATAGTGTAGTTGCTTTGGGACAAGCAAAGTGCTTCAAGGCTTAAGTGCACCTGAAGTTAGCCGTTAATGACACTGATTCTAGATTGAAGTACAAAATACATATAGCTGTGGAAATCTATCTAATATCTAAGAAGTAGTTGTTTTTTAGGTAACACAAATGAAACAATATACACATTTTATAATTAGACAGAGAACTTACTTGTCGCTCCATACACATTCTGAGCCAGGAACTGTGCGTATGTGCATGTGACATTCCAAGTCACTGTCATTAACAATACAAAGTGTTGGAAGTTAGCCTTTGTGAAACTGCGGAAATCTTTCTCCAGTCACATGAATTCAATTTTCATTTCACCTGGGAAAAGTCATGATAAGCATGATATTGAAATTCATAAATTATTAATAGATTTGGAAAACTAAATAAAATGCTGCATGGAAAAAACCAGCATGATAAATGCAGTTCTCCGTATAATCTGATTTACTTGACGAACAAAGTGATAACTCGATGCATTTAGGTTCACATGACAATCAACCATAAGTGTACTAAATAGCGCATGTAGTTGAACCAATTAACTTACTCATAGCCTGCATCATTCTTCTCCCATCTGAAGTAACAAATTTAGTTGGTCTAACAATTTTAGCAGGTCCACAAGTATATCCAGGTCCTGGTGTCTTTAAGGTGAAGTTCCGAGGTACTCTTACTGTTCTGTTGGTTGTTCCAGCAGAACCAACAGTGAGTTGGAATGAACTAATGGCAGTTGCAGAATCCTGGCCCCATGAGTTGACAACTCCTTCCTTGCAGCAATTTGCAAGTCAATAACTGTTGGATCCTTCTTACAACAATGGGGAATATCTCCTTTGAATTTTGAGCACTTGCCTTGCTCCATAGTCTGACTTCCTATCATGCTCCATATCACCTCATCCTTTGCCCATGTCCATTTCAAAGTCCAGCCAGGTGGTTGAACATGTCTATACTGCTAGAAGTTGTATATAGACACTATAGCCTGTCCAAATAACCAAAATGATTAATGACAATCCCATTTGATAAATGCTATTTTATACGTAGATAGTGTAAAAGGATTTTTTTCAGTTAAGAGATGACACCGTCCATAAAAGTGAGATTGATACAAGGGGAAATAAGGTAGTTTACCTGTTGCAGTAGGCTAAAGTACAACAATCTTAAAAGATAGATATCATCGAGAGGGGTAGCAGAAGAAATAAATTAGTCCGTGCAACATATCCATCTGGTGTCCAGCTGATGACATCCCATTTTATTATGATGTTCCCCTTTGGATCAAGTGCATCAAACGCATCTGGAATAAAAATGCAAGAGATGGTAAAAGAAACACACAAATCTAGTAAGACAAAAAGTGAATACATGTTGTGGATGATCATAATTTCAACAAAGACAAATGGAAGAAAGTTTAATTATTTAGTAAACTTTCCTTGGGGCTTAGCTTGATCTCCTTTAAGAATTAAAAATACTCTAATGTAAATACACTGAAATCTAACATTTATGACTAATGCCACATTCACAGAAAATATAGTTCCTAATCAATCGGAAATTCATTATGTGTTTGGCACGGAGGAAAATATTTTTCAATTTTTTTATGTTTTGTTGGCCAAATATTTTAAAAAATTACTTCTTTAGGAAAATAAGTTTAAGAAGAAAATGACTTTCCTAATTAACGTAGGGAAACAAGTTCCATAAATGAGTAAAAGTGATATTCAAAATTTTCATTGTCTCGTTCCATCCTCAATCTCCAACCTTGACCATCTCACTTCTACCACCCCTGCCCCATCTCACTCCCATAATATTTTGCTGGATTAAGTATAAATATTTTTGACATAATATTTTTTACTTACTTTAACACCAGAAAATAAAAAATATCTACACAAAAACTTTTTCCATCGAAAACACATCAATCTACTTTTGAACTTCAAATTTCTCTATAGAATGACAAAGGTAGTTGTCCCTCGCTATTGTGTTCTTTTAAGATAAGGATAAAAGGAACAAGTGTAGTTGAATGGAACAACACGTGGGTTACACCTCTCTCAGCCAATACTAGTGATTTGAAAAAATGATATATATCTAGCTAGCATATTTACTCGTTATTTCTTTCTGATAGACCAACTCAAAGAGGAAAATGCCTCTTGCCTGTAAGATGTTTGAGCATAGCTAAATTTGTATTCAATTTGATTTTTCTTTCTTGATAATAAGTATGTAATTTCTCTTTCAAGTATAAATGTATCATTTCAATTCAAATGACTTCAAAAAGTCATTTTTCTAGAAAAATATTTGGTTTATGAGGAAAAGTAAAAGAACAGTAATAGTAGTACAGGAGTGGCATTCATCTTTGAAAGACATCTGAAGGACTTCATTATTCTTGCAAAATTAAGTTAATTGCTGAATCAAACTCAATAGGCAATTAAAGCAGTAGAGAAATTAATTAGAGTTTATAATGCTGATGAGTGGCACAGCGGATTAATTTCATGCTCACATGTCAGGTTAGTATTTGACTTTAAATTGTTTATATTATGTAGACGTTTGGCCATAATCATCATATCATATCCTATATTATTAAAAGAAGAAAGTCTTAATGTTAAAAGTTGGATCCGATTTTACCTCTGCTATATATTAAAATGTTATCAATTATTTAGTTAGTTAATTATTAAATTGAATCTTTTTAAGAAAATGTTGATGACTTTTGAACTTCCTTAGATCAATTACTAATTAAATATCTAATTTAATAATAGTATATATCATTTATGTATAACAACCTGATCCCGTCGTTATGGGCAGATCAATGGAGAAGGAAATTGAGCCTGAAAACTTTTGAGTGGTAAATTGAAATTTTTGAGCCTAGCTAGGTCAGACTTGGAGGAAATCTGAGTTAGGTGAGGTCTTGGGCAATCCGATGATGGATTATGGGTTGATTTATAAGTTTGATCTTTTGAGTTGATAGTCAAGCCAATAAGAGATTGCACAACTTTATAAACTTGAATTCGAGCAAGTAGAAGTCCCGAAATTGATCATGGCACAGAGGGTATATTTCTGAACGTTATGGTTTGAGGGTGTGTTGTGAAATAGGGACTTGGAACATGAGTAACGATGTTTCTGCCTTGGTGGAATATCCGCCACGGCAAAACGGATCCCACTATGTCCATGCCACCATGACGGGATAAGTGGCTATTGCGAGATAGTCGTGGGTTTTAAGTATGAAAAGTCCCAAATTCAAAATGACCATTCTGAAGCTAATGGAATCTTCAAAATAGTGTTTTAAGGTCGTCGTCTTCCTAGAGTTTTGACCGAAGCCGATCATTTAAACTCCAAGGACTCCAACACACATGAAAACGAACATAAAACCAAACGAGCAATCAGACGATCGAACTGTCAGTGCCAACAAGTCATACATGACTTGAGGTCACTACAAAAAAACTCTAATCACTGACAAGATCAAGAAGTGTTGAAAATGACCTTGAGGGTCATTACATCAAGCTAGTAGCATATTTGATTTGTATTCGGGAAGTGTCGAATGAGTTTTTGGCGAGTTTTAAAACTTCTGGGATGCTTTGGCGCTGTTTAAGCAATTTGTGAAAACTAAAGGGTTTATTATTAGTTTTAAAAATAAAAAAATAGTTTTAAAACTTTTGAAATTTTGAGCATGAATTATAAGACTGATTTGTAATGTTTGGTATATTTTCGCTAAGTCGAGATTAGACTTTTATCACAAAATATGAAATAATTATTTATCAAGTACAAATGATATTTGACTTTGCAAACGAGTACGAAATTGAGTTTCAATTGAAGAAATAGGCATGTATCATTATTTAAGATATTTAGCAAAAAAGAATCGGATCATTTCGCTTTCGTATAAGAAAGTTATGGTTTTTTTAGTAAAGAATTACTTGTTAATCTAGTGTGAAAACATAGATATGTTGATATTTAAAATTTCATATTATGTTCATTTGATATTTTAAGCATATCAGAAGTTTTAGAACTCGAAATAGAGTGATTCTTGTGGCATTCTTCTCAAGTTAATATGGGATTAGTTTTTTTTTATCATCATTGTAGCATTATCTCTTGATTTCTTCGTCTGCATTTCTTTTCTATCCGTAAATTTTCTTGGAAAAAATTGGGGTTTTACTCATTTGGACTCCATTTTTTATGAAAAAGATATATTTAGTATCTTTATATTATGGGTAAATTAATTTTGGTATAAACATGTTGATTCATCAATTATTTTCATCAAATTGACCACATATAATTTGGGGGTTTTCCAATAAAATTTGATTAATTGTGGATTTCAAGGTCGATTTTAATTCTGATTTTGATGAAATTTCATATTTGAGCTTTTCTAAGCATGGGTAAAGTATTACTCAAGAAATATTTCAAATTTGAATCGAAGTTTTGGACTGAGTATCTAAGGTTTTTCTCAAGAACTTCAAAATTGGTAATTTTTTATTTTGAATCCATTTCTTAATCAATTTTAATGAGTTTTTCAATCATGAACTCCTCTTGACTTGTAGAATCTGAATTTTAAATAAAATTTTAATTTTACCCTTGTCGATTTTGAGCTAATTTTTGGACAATTTTGCCTCTAGATTTAAAATCTTGTAATATGGGTATTGTTAAACTTCTTTTGATTCTTTCTGTTTTTGATAGTTTAGAATCATTTTGGAGTTGGTATTAAGGGGTCATTCTCCGAAAGCGTGTTTGGATGTAGTTTTCGGCATTGAAGGTAGGTATGGTCATCCCTCTTTGAGATTGGAATTGAGTAATTAATTATCCTTATATTGTATACTATAGGATGAGATCTTATATTGATTCAAGATTGTTGATTATATCGTGTTGCCCATGTGGGGGCTTTACTTGTTGTTTTGATTGTTTCATGAGTATATGCTTTATAAATTGATTGTGTTGAATAATTGAATACTTTTTCACTAGTATTACTCACTTGCGCTACCCGAGAGAGGGGTTGAGTTGTGGGTTTTATTAACTTTTGAGAATGAAACACTTTTGGATTGAGTTGTGAATTCTATCATGCTTTTGAGGAATGAAATACTTTGAGTTGAGTTGTGGAACATATCATACTTTTGAGGAATGAAATGCTTTGAGATGAATTGTGAACTGTGGCATATTTTGAGAAATAAAAAGGACTTTTCAAATGGTAATTGTTTATTTCAAAGAATTTCTTCCCATTATGTGTAAACGGGGGTGTTTAACATAAACTATTATGTTTTGAGAACTTTGATACTTTTATGTACATGTTGAGATGATTATTGTCTCTATATTTATGTTTGACATGCATTCATCCTCATACATCATATTATGAAGCATAGGAAGTTGAGAAACATTATAACACATTTTTATAAGAAAATGAGACACTTTTAAAACTCTTAATCACAAGTTAGGTGGAAAGGATGATGAGATATTGAGATTGTGATTTTTCTGACAGAAAATGAGACATCTTCAACACCCTTGACCATGGTCTAAGTTGCAAAGATGATGAGATATTAAGATTATGATGAAGTATATGGTCTGCGAGGACCCTATGGGTCCTGCCTGATAACTTAGGAGTCGACAGATATATATGACAGGTTGTGTGATAGTTTTGATCCCACCGTACCACTCATGCATTGCATCATTCTATTTCATTGCATTGCATGACTGTGATCTATGAGTGTTAAATTATATATTGATATTGTTTGATACTATGTGTTTGCTTTATTCATGTCATTTTGTATAAATTGGCTACATCAATATCGGACTGGAATTTTCTATCACTAAAAACAAATTATGGAGGTGAATATTTAAAACAAATTAAAAATGAAAATGATAAACAAATGTAGATGAGAAAAAGATAAGTGCAAATAATATTTAGTGAAATATCACTGGGGAATTTCAAAGGGCCAAAGTAGATAAAAAGAACAACTTTCAGCAAATATGCTATTGAACTATGATTAAAATCTGGAAAAAAAAACCATCCTTCTCATTCAGGCAAAATATAGTTGAGGGGGAAGCAGGTAACTCTCTGTCGACGTGTTTGCTTGAGCTGTCTGTTTCCTTTTATACATTCTAATCTATGGGATCCATAAAAATATTTCGTGGACTTTTTAATTTAATTTTTTTAAGGTTTTAACTATAATTTTACAATATTACCCCTAATAAATAACTTTCCCAGTTGCTTCAACTATAATTTCACTATATTACCCCGATCATTTATTTTAAGTTAAGTAAATACTAAAATTAGGATAAAATAAATTTCTCTTTAAACTGAACAAATAAAATTAAATAACTATTTTAATATCTTTCCGTGATTATATTTGTGTCAAAAAAGAAGTACTAATATATATATATATATATAAATTTAAAATCACTTAATCATTAAATTTAAAATTTAATTAATATAAATAATATTTATTGGATATTAATTTTACACTTACTGAGAAAATTTAATAGCGTTCAGTTATATCATTAAAAATAAATTTATGAATGACTATTGAGTTCGTGCATTGGATGGGATCTTTGTAACTGGTAATACAATAAGTATGAGTGATGAACTCTCCATTTACTCAATCTAGTAATTGAATTATCACTAATATATTAAACGCGTAATTAATTAAATATTTTAATTTAACATAGGATTGATTTAAATTCTTCTCACTTTTAATAATAATAATAATAATAATAATAATAATGTATGATATAATATAGATTTAAATTATCGTTTCATGCTTGATTTAACTTTATAAATATTATTTTATTGAATTTATAACTAGCATTGAATTGTCTTTTGTAATAGATGTAACTAAAGAATTGAAGTTTCTAGAGATATGATGCGCACAGCTATCGCCCAAATACGAAATGAATATTTTAAAAATTATAATGTGATAAAGTTTGTTGTGCATGATACCATATATAGCAATGATAAATTGAGTTAAAAAATTTCCCTGATGGCTTTCTATTAAAGAATAGCAATTTTTTAATTAATAATATAATAAAACAAATAAGATAATAATATTTTAAAATATTTTTGCATATTGCACGTATACCATTAGTGTGTTTACTCTACTCAAGTCATGTTTTCCTGCTTATAAATGAGTAAGTTTGATCCGCAATACTAGGAGAAGAATTAGTCAAATCATTGATTTCTTACCTCTCAATAACTAAACAAAAATCTCACCAAATTAACCTCTTGTTCAAACATTTTAGTATGCAAACAATATTCCTATTTATTTTTTCCCTTAAAACTTTGATTGATGGGTGCTACAGGAGGAGATGAAAACAGTCATGAATACATGACAAAGATCAAAAGAAAGGAACTTGGAATATCTTGTACATTAAACACAGAGGTAGGAGCTGTTTTAGCCGTGATTCGTCGTTCCCCTGAAGCAAATTTGCATTTCTATTACCCCCCTGAAGAAAACTATGATTCTCAAATATCACATTCATTGAAATCACTAAGATCACTCATCTTTAATCCACAACAAGAATGGCTAAAAATAGATCCTATGATATACCTTTCGCCTTTTCTTGACGTTGTACAAAGTGATGATGTTCCTTCTGCAGCTACAGGGGTGGCTTTGTCATCTATCCTTAAGATCCTCAAGCTTGAAATTTTTTATCACAAAACTCCAGGAGCAAGAGAAGCTATTAATTCAGCTGTCACTGCTGTTACTGGTTGTCGTTTGGAGAAAACTGATCCTGTCTCTGAAGATGCTGTTATGATGAAAATTTTGCAGGCGTTGACAGCCATTATGGGACATCCTTCTTCTGTTTTGCTCACGGATCAGTCTGTTTGCACCGTTGTGAATACGTGCTTTCAAGTGGTTCAACAGTCAGCTAACCGGAGTGATTTGCTTCAGCGTAGTGCTAGATATACAATGCATGAGCTGATACATGTCATATATCAGCGTTTGCCTGAAATAGAGGTGAAGGATTGGGAAGATTCAGAGTCAGATACTGAGGATGGGAACTTGGATTCGGGGTATGGGATTCGTTCTGCTGTGGATATTTTTCATTTCTTGTGCTCATTGCTCAACGTAGTTGAAGTCATGGAAACTGATGGAACTACATGTCAAACTGCTGATGAAAATGTTCAGCTTTTCGCCTTGGTTTTGATCAATTCTGCTATAGAATTAAGTGGTGATAGCATAGGTAAACATCCAAAGCTTTTGAGGATGATTCAAGATGACCTTTTCCATCATTTGGTTCATTATGGAACGTCCTCGAATCCACTTGTATCCTCCATGATTTGCAGCATTGTGTTAAATATTTATCACTTTCTTCGCAGGTTAGTTGGTAGTTCAGGGGTCAAGATTGTTTAACAAGTGTCACCTAGTCCATGTTGAATGATTACATTTTGTGTTTATGATCATATTCAGGTCGGTTCGTCTTCAATTGGAAGCTTTTTTCTCGTTTGTGTTGCTTAAAGTGGCAAGCTTAGCGAATTCACTTCAACTTCAAGAAGTAGCAATTGAAGGAATTATAAATTTTTGCAGACAGCCAAGTTTTTTAGTTGAAGTGTATGTAAATTATGATTGTAACCCCATGTTCAGAAATGTTTTCGAGGAGATTGGAAAGTCTCTTTGCAGGCATGCATTTCCTATTGGTGGCTCTTTGACAAGTTTACAAGTTCAAGCCTTTGAAGGACTAGCAGTGGTTATCCATAACATAGCTGATAACGTTGACAAGGACGATGATTCAACACCTTCTGGACCGTATCCAGTTGAGATATCCGAGTACAGACAATTCTGGGAGGAGAAGTCGAAAGAAGACTTAGAGAATTGGATTGACTTTGTTAGAGTGAGAATGGCACAGAAAAGAAAGATACTAATAGCCGGGAATCACTTCAGTAGAGATGAAAAGAAGGGACTGGAGTACTTAAAACTTTCCCTGTTGATCCCGGATCCTCCTGATCCGAAAGCCTATGCCATGTTTTTTCGGTATACACCAGGTCTAAACAAGACTGCGATTGGTGATTTTCTTGGTGATCCTGATGATTTCTACCTCCAAGTCCTTAAAGAATTCACGGAAACATTTGAGTTCATGGGAATGGTTCTGGACACTGCTTTGAGAACTTACCTAGAGACTTTTAGATTGCCTGGAGAGTCGCAGAAAATCCAAAGAATCCTTGAAGCATTTGCTGAAAGGTTTTTTGATCAGCAATCATCAGAAATATTTGTGAGCAAAGATGCAGTGTTCATCCTTTGTTATTCAGTTATCATGCTCAACACTGATCAGCATAATCCACAAGTAAAGAAGAAAATGACAGAAGATGAATTTATTAGAAACAATAGAGCCATAAATGGAGGACAAGATCTTCCGAGGGAATATCTCTCAGAGCTTTTCCATTCCATTTCAGCTAATGCAATCACATTGTTCGGTTCATCTGGTGCTCCTGTAGAAATGAATCCTAGCAGATGGATTCAGCTAATCAATAAATCAAAGAAGATGAAACCATTCATATTCAGCAATTTTGATCGGCGACTTGGGCGAGACATGTTTGCCTCGATTGCTGGTCCCTCTGTTGCTACACTTGCAACCATCTTCGAACAGTCTGACGAAGAAGAGATCCTTCATGAATGTATTGAGGCTTTGTTTTCAATCGCTCGAATAACACAATATGGTCTTGAGGATACTCTCGACGAGCTTCTCTGCTCATTCTGCAAATTTACTACATTACTAAATCCTTATGCATCTTCAGAAGAAACCTTGTATGCATTCAGCAACGATATGAAGCCAAGAATGGCAACTCTAGCAGTTTTCACCATTGCAAATGACTTCAAAAGGTCCATCAGGGGAGCTTGGAGAACCATTGTGGACTGCTTGCTGAAACTCAGAAAGTTAAAGCTGCTTCCACAATCTGTTGTTGAACCTGAAAATGCTTCAAATTCATCATCCAACCCTCCAGGTATACATGAAAGATGTGCATCAGGGGTGGTTTTTCCTAACCAAGATCTTAAATTTGGCAGCAAACGCCATAATTCAAGCATAATTGGACGATTTTCACATTTTTTGTCCATGGAAAGTGTAGAAGAATCCTTGAACCTGGGTGTAAGCGAGTTTGAACAGAACCTGAAAGTTATTCAGCAGTGCCGCATAGGAAGCATCTTTAGCAATAGCTCGAGTTTACCTGATGAATCGTTGCTGAATCTAGGCCATTGTCTTATATTTGCTGCAGCTGGGAAAGGCCAAAAGTTCAGCACCCCAATTGAAGAGGAAGAAACCATTGGCTTCTGTTGGGATTTAATTGTTAGCATTGCTTCATCCAATACTCACAGGCTCTCAGTCTTTTGGCCTCATTACAATGAATATCTACTTGATGTTGCACAGTTTCCCCTATTTTCTCCCATCCCATTTGCAGAAAAGGGTATCATCGCCCTTATGAAGATCTGTCTGAAGCTCTTGTCTTCCTTTCACTCTGACAAAGGTCCAGAGGAACTCATCTTTAAATCAATAAATTTGATGTGGAAGCTGGAAAAGGAAATTCTTGATACTTGTTGTGACTTCTTAGTACAATCTGTCACCACAATCCTTACAGAGTATCCTGCCAATCTTCAGTCTCAACTAGGATGGAAAACAGTAATGCATTTGCTATCTGTCACAGGGCGACATCCAGAAACCTATGAGCAAGGAGTTGAGGCCCTTATAAATTTAATGTCAGATGGTTTCCACATTTCAAGATTGAACTACCCTTATTGTATAGATTGTGCATTTGGCTTTGTCGCACTGAAAAACAGCCCCTTAGAAAAGAACATGAAGATCATGGATTTGATGTCAGATACTGTGAATTTGTTAGTACAGTGGTACAAAAGTGGATATACCGATCCAGGGAGCTCGACGAGTATACATAGTAGTGCAAGCAGTTGTTCTCTTGAAGAAAGTTCAAAAGCTCTCAGCTCGTCTAACTTAACAGTCACCTATTTTGCTAAACTAGGGGAAGCATTCAGGAAGACTAGCTTAGCTAGAAGAGAAGAGATAAGAAACCACGCTGTCATGTCTTTACAGAGAAGTTTTGCACTTGCCGAAGATTTATACTTCACACCAGCCAACATCCTTAGCTGTTTCAACCTCATACTCTTTGCAATGGTTGATGATTTGCATGAGAAGATGTTGGAATACTCTAAAAGGGGTAATGCAGAAAGGGAGGCAAGAAGTATGGAAGGAACTCTTAAGCTATCGATGGAAGTTCTAACAGATGTCTATTTACAATTCTTGAAACCATTATCAGAAAGTCCTAGTTTTAGGGCCTTTTGGATGGGGATCTTGAGAAGAATGGATACATGTATGAAGGCTGATTTAGGAGAATGTGGTGAGTCAAAACTTCCACATACCATCCCAGTGTTGTTGAAGAAAATGGTTGGCATAATGAAGCAAAAGGAGATTTTAGTTCCTAGCGATGATGATGACTTGTGGGAAATGACTCATGTTCAGATACAGTGGATTGCTCCATCGCTTACTGAAGAACTGTTTTCAGATGTTTGATCACAGTATTCTTTGTCACACTAACTTAACATAGATTAGTTGTAAAGCATTTTTTGGAGGTTACAGTACATAGAAGAAAAATAGCACACGCACACCAACAACTGAGATAAGAAACAGGAGTTTCTTCTTTGTTTTGATATAACATGTGATACAATGTTTGAACTATTTGAAAGAAGCTGTAGGTTTATACTTCCTTACTTTCTGATAATGAATGGTTTCTTAGTAGGTCTGGGATTGGCAAGCCTGTACTTGGTCAAATAACATAGTACAAAATAAAATCAAACAGTTTCTGATCTATCCATCAAAAGTACAGAAATACTTCTTGAACAAAAATGAACTCATTTATGCTCTGAATTCTCTCTACAATTTCAACAATCTCCCATAATTTGAAATTAGCTAGCTGTCGGAAAACATAAAGCACTGCAGAAGCATTCCAGAAACATACTTCTTACTTCAATATAGACAGAACGAATCAGCTGGATATATTATGCACTTACATGATGGACTCATCTACATGCTTCTGATGCAGTTTTAAGTGTAGGCAGCACCTGAATTGCTTGGAATTCAGTAAAACTTTATGAAAATTTTCTTCCATGATATGGGGAAACAATTCATATTGATGAAATCATTGAGATTTCTACCAAAATTCGGTGTAGGGCTTGAGGTTTGGAGAAAAAAGGTGAGTGATCAGCACCCTTGAGATTAAAAACTCGTTCTGGTGGATTTTGGCTAATCATGTTCTGTTGTAAAGCAATTGGTATAGCATTATCTTCTGTTGTTTCTATGTAAAACCGCCTGATAGAACCATACTTGATGTCAGACAAAGAAAGCTTCTCAAGGACTGGGGAGAATGGAATTGGCCTCATTGAAACAGAAGCTAATGCGACGTCCTGAAAAATAAGATCCATTAATAACACAAAGTGTATACAACATCAATTTCAAACAAACCATTTACTAGAGAAGAGTAGTTTAACGAAGTAACATTAACTTTGTTATCTACAGAAAATACTTCATACAGCATAACATACCTTAGCAGGACTTTGGTTGAATAACAAATCTTTCACAAGTGATTTGTCCAGATTAATGGCAGTTGGTGGTTTGTCATTCCCATTTGCATAGATAAATATTTGAGATTGTCGCATAAGGTCATTTGACTTCGTCTGAAATAATTATGAGTTTTTTGTTAACCACAAATCTAGCTTGAGAAGAATGACATTATACAGCCCCGAATTATATGGTACATGGAATGCAGGATAAACAAGAAATGAAGAGTTAAAGATCCTCTAAATTCTGATCCACTTCATTCTAAATTAAAAAAGCAAAGAAACTTCAGGCAGTTTGAGAAGGATTGCAGGAATCGGTAAGGAGGGATAGACCCTTCCATGTCACCAATTCCCTTTCTCTCCTCTACAGAGAAGATACGGGCAATTTATTTTCCTGTTCAGTAATTTCCTTTCCTTCCATGTCAAAAATACTGTTTGCATTGAGATAAACAAAAACATCACTCACAATTTTGCACAAGCTATAGCTGGTTACAGCCTAATCATTCGCTAGAAGTGTATAAAAAACTGCAAAGCATAAAAATGCATGAATCGAAGAGATTCTGTATTTCCTACAAGAAATTCAAACTTCTTCATGTATGGATTGAGGCATCGCTGTCTTCACTGGCAAACCTCTAGTGCTGCTAACATCAAATGCCAGAACAAGGTAATGCACAAGAAAATGAGATTCTAGAAATGCATGTCCCAAATACTCAGAAGATAAATACACTCTAATTCTAGCAAGGCAATACTCCACTCTTGAAAACTATGATAGGGGCTTAAGTGTCACTTTACTAATCATATGCATAGTGTGTGTAAATCAAGGCAGAATATATGATACTTTACAAGAAGATGTATAGAATGGATAGATGAGTAATGATCCGGGAAGAATCAAATGAAGCAATACATAAATCTATCGATCAACATCTACCTTTTCTGAGAAGATATTGAGAGCACTTTGTCCGCTAGTGAGCATTGTTGCAGCAACAAATATAGCTTTTGAAACTTTAGAGGGATAGAGCTCCATAGCAAATGATATGCATGCACCACCAAAATCATGTCCTACCAAAATCACCTACATGGTTGATGAAACATTACAAAATTTAAAGACACTAGAAGAGGAATAGTGGATATCGAGATGCATTTTCAAACTCCAGGAACCATTGGAATATTTCAGCATAATATAATCTCCATGTATGACAAAACTAGATCACAACCCCCTGCAGTGACGCTAATTGCACTAAATTGTGAAGAACAAAAAAAAGATCCAAGCCCCCATTATATTATTAATCAACTTTTTCAATCCGCACAAGCCAGCAGTCCAATGTAAAAACTATACCATTATATTATTAATCAACTTTTTCAATCCGCACAAGCCAGCAGTCCAATGTAAAAACTATCATTCCTGTTCCTTCGTTTTCTTTTCCTGAGGAGAGGAATGGGAGGATCTAGGAGGAGGCGAGGCTGTTCATCCAGAAATCCCTCGACAAAAAATTACATGGTATATGTAGGTATTTCTTTAAAATGGTAGTGTATATATATAGATTTTGAATCTCCTGAATACAAGACTAGAAGTTGGCTCAGTGGTTTAGGGGATTCAAGATTCACCGTGAGGTTCCAAGATTAAAACTTCCTTGGAGAAAATCCTAGATCTGCCACTAGCAGGAGAGACACTCATGGCAATCACGAATGAACAAGGCATTCTCTTAATCACTATAGACAATGAATTGAACAAGAATGTTAATTAATTTTCAATGATGCTTATTGAAGAGCTGAACTTGTTATGAACACTTTAACTAGTCAATCTCCAGTATCTTTCTCTGGGCTTCAACACTGTCACAACTTCCATAAGAATAAAAGATAATAACAAACTTGAATCAGAGAAAAGAGAAATGCTGGATAATAAACCTTCTCTCCATCAGCAAGCTTTTCAAGGAAAGCAGTGAGTGGCTTTGCATATTGCGATAGGCTGGTGATGCTATTTGTGTCAAAAGAATGAACGCCTGAACCAGTTAAATCCACTGCAGCAACCTTAAATCCAGCCTCCTCTAAAAGTGCAATGGTTTTATACCAACACCATGCTCCAAATCCACCACCATGGACAAGGACAAAGTGATTTGTCTCTAAATCATCGATTGTTAATACCTGTCCATTCTATATAGAGTACATCCATTTAGCATGAAAGTGGAGGATCAAATAAAGCCAAAGTCATAATACAGCAAGTGGGAGCAGAAATGAGACCTCTTGATTTATCTATCGAAAGTCTAGAATAAACAAAGTAAAAGAAGCTACCTATTTCAGGAATAACTCACTAAGAGGAAGCTACTATCAGTCAATACTTTCAATTATTAGCCAATTGAGGTCTGTTCTATACTCCCTTTTGTATCAATTTATCTAGCGTGTTTGACAGCGTACAAATTCAAACAATCATTTGAACTTATGTATTATATTAGTGGTGGAGGAGAAAAATGAAAAATGCAATGGTTGAATAGATAGTCTAATGCAGAAAACATCACATCAAAAAATTGAATGATTTAGGGTGTGTCCGGTAGGGAGATAATATTTTTAAATTTTGTAATTGCTTAGTGAAATTTTTTGAAAAATATTTTTTTTTAGGAAAATAAGCTCTTAAAGAATGAGGAAAAATATGTCTGTGTTACTGAAAGTAAGAAAAATAAGTTGACATTACCTTCCCGTCTTTAGTCCACTCGTGTAGCCTCATCTCCCGTTCCCATAGTATTTATCTTAAATTACATACAAATGCTTTTAAAATATTTTTTTTTAATTTTAAACACAAATCTTTCCATTTCGTTCAATGGCAAACACACCCTTCATTAACTTGAATCCTCCAAAGTTTGCTAGAGTTAGACAAAAATGAGTAGATAATAATAGCCATACCTTGTTAACAAGCTGATGAGGATGAAGCAGAGGATGAGTAAGAGATCGAGACCTAGAACTGGAGCAACGTGCCAGTGCCTGATCCTTCTTATTAGACTTGCAATTCGAATATCTCTGCGACGTTGAACGATCAAAGGAAACACCACTACCATTTTGCTGAAACAGAATTGCAGCTGCCAGCGCGCGATCCTCAGCAAAACAATCTTCCCTTCTCGACGACCGAAATCGGTTACTTGCACTTGATGATTGGTTCGTTAAACGCTTGGATGGCCTCTTCTTCACGGTGCACTTCCGGGAGAAACACAACCCCATGAGCAAATACGTAAATGATGACAGATTAGTCTGAACCAAATAGTTAGCAATGAATTTAGAGTTGAGAGAAGTAGGAGATGAAGGTGGTTAGGGTGGGAAAGGAGTCTGGTCGAGTCTGATATGGGAGACTCGGCAAATACGACGAAATTGGATTTAGTGTTGAGAGTAGAAGGAGAAGAAGGTGGTTACAGGCTATACTACACTCGCTGAGAAACGCTTGTTATGGTGATCATTATATAAAAACATGTGAAAATGGACCCTTTTTTTGACATTATTACTAAAGTAACCTCATTCTTTAATGATATTTACTCAAAATTAATGAGGGGCACAACCTATTAACTATAATTTATGATGACGAACCAATAAATTAATTATTGATATATCTGCTAAATTAATTGCACACGACTTAAATACTTGGACCAGAAAAGTTAACGCAAAAATAATTACTCTCTTCTATTTTATATTAAGTGATGTTTTTAACATGGATATACTCTAGATTTAGAAAGATTTAAAGGGTGTTAAGAGACACTATTTTTCGAAAAGATTTAATAAATAGATATATATAGTTAAAAAGCAAAAGCAAACATAAAACACATATATATATTGTAAGTGACACTACATAAGCTAAAGTTGTGTGTAGTTCAAGTTGATTTAGCGTTCAAATTTGACTTTTAGGTTTCGAATTTGATCCTAAATAGCCTCATTTTGATATTCTGTCATAGATGAATTGTGTTTTATTTATATTTTATTTATTCTTTTAATATGATAGTACATTATTTTATTTATCATTTTTCATTTTAAAAGATGACATCATTGATGAAAAGTTATGTTTATGTCAGGGTACTCCCGTATTATGATGTTAGGTGTTCATCATACTATAAATAACTATTTTCAATTATTTATCAATTTACTAATTAAAGAAGCAAAATTGTAAATTTTCTTTTACCATACAAAGTTATATAAAATCTATTAGAAGTATGAATACAAAACATAAAAATAATATTGTTGAAGATACGTTTCAATTAAAAGAATGAAACAAGATGGTGCAGAGATTTGGGGGATAAGTTGGCACAAAAGAGATTTTTATGGGCAAATTCACTATGTGATTCTCATCAAACTCAGTCTCCTTTGGTTCCGACTAAGTTATTTCAAAATTATAATTTTAAAATTATAAAGTAACGTTAACAAGTTTATATAATGTATTGTTTAATTATCTTTTTCTAATATTTTTTTCAGACTATTTCTTTTTTTCGTAAAATTACCTATAATTAACCTGTTTTTTTTTATCGGGACATCTGTGCATCTCCTTTTCACATACTCAAACCATTTAGAAAAATTTTATCTGAGATATTTCACTTTATTCCATGAATCAATTGATTTAATATTTAGAACCTACTCTCTTTCTTTCTTATTTAATACTCCCTGATCCTATTTTATGTGACACTCTTTGATTTGACACGATATTTAAAAAAAAAAATTTTAAAATTTGTAGCCTAAAATAATTCTTAGATATCTGTGTTGACTGAAAATCATTTCATGAAGAAAAAATTTAAAGTTCAATTGTTTCCTATTCTTTTTTAGATGTATTAAAAAAAAGTGTCACATTTTAGAGGGAATATTATTTTTATTCACTAATTTACTTCCTCTCGGGCGTTATTATAAACAATTTTATTCCCTCTTAGGGCAGTCAAAATTCATGAGTGATTTATTTTTAAGATTATTCAATATGAGAATAAATTTCATTCAATTTGATTTATTTATTTTTTCAAAAAAAGTCACATGTAAAATACATAAAATTTACTTTTTCTTTAATTGTTCTTTCTTAAAAATATTCTCTATAAATAGTGGTGAATTTTTATTAATGACTTTGATCTAGAGTCTATTTTTTATTTAATATAATGACTTATCCTAAAAATTTTAACTCAAATTCTTAGCTTTACCATTGACATATTATGTATCATGCTCATTTTAGATACTTTTACAAAACTTAAAATTGTGTAGAGCCCATTTGGATTGGCTCAAAAAAGTGATTTTTAAAAAGTATTTCAAAAGCACTTTTTAAAGTGTTGAAATTTATTTTAAAAATAAGCAGTTATGTGTTTGGATAAAAATGTTTAAGATGAAAAAAATTGTTAATGTGTTTGATACATAAGTGTTGTTAAACACTTTTTTTTATCTAAATATCTAAAATACCCTTAAACTGTTACACGTTATAAAATGCTAATTATTACTCTAAATTTGTATTTCTAAATTAAATTTAATTAGAATTAATTTATTTTAATTCAACTTCAATATAAATTAAATATATCGATTAATTTATATATCTAAATTATTCTTTAAATATATAATTTTGATAAAACACATGAAAAATTTGAGATATTTTTTTAATTATATTTATAATAAGTAATGACTATTTTCTTCTTTATCATAAATAATTTATAAAGAAAAAATAAAAAAGGAGAAAATAATTTAGAAGAAAATAAAAGAAAGAAAGAAAGAGAGAGCAAGAAAAAGAAGAAAACACGAAAGAAAAGAAAAACAGGCAGAAGGAAAAAATGGAAAAAAAAAGAGCAAGAAGAAAAAAAAAAAGAGCAAAACTAAAAAAATGGACGAAAAAATAGAAAAAAAAAATAGGAGCAAAATAATATAAAAATTATAAACTAACATTAGGGATAAAAAGATAAAATTATTGGTCAAACATAAATGACTTTTAAGCTAAAAGAAAAAAGGGCAAATTATAGAAATCCCATACTTTACATGCATAATCTCAATATATACCAACTTTTTCTGAAATTACTAAAA
>JBCEWC010009315.1:0-18893 GCA_038996855.1 Solanum aculeatissimum
ATTGGAAGGTATGAGGTCAAGGATTATGGTAGAAGGATAGTAGGTATCCGAGTGTTTTCATACTTTTATATGGAGAGAGAGGGGGTCAATCTCCTCTTCTCACCTTGTAATGACCCTCTCGTTAATTTTCATCTTATTCGGAAAATTCTAGCATTTAGTGCTTTACTGTAGTGATCCCATATCATTTATGACTTGTTGGAACTGGTAGCTTAGTCACCTAGTCATTCGTTTAGGTTTTGTGTAGCTGTTTACACTTTGAGGTTTATATAACTTGAAAAGTCGACTTTGGTAAAAAAAAAAAAGGTAAACAGACTCAAAATAAAATTTAGACAATTCTATCAGCTTCAAAATGACCAAATTAGGCTAGGGGCTCGAGTACCCAGGCCTTCGGTGTGAGTTTAAATCATTTAGCAATTTGGCTATTGAAATTCAGGCCAAAGTTGACTTTTTTCAACATTCTTGGAATTTGCACTTGGATAAGAATATTGTCAGCATGGTTAGCTTTGAAATATCAACTTTGGTCTAGAACAACCTTTCATGCGTGTCTCGAGGCTTTCGGTCTCATTCTTAACCCTTTTGTGGAATTTGATTTAAAATGGTGCTTGAGTGTGGGACCCACTTTTTATTGAAATGACCTTAGATGGAAATGTTGACTGTACCATTGATTCTAAAATGTCAAATTTAGTGGGGTAGCATAATTTGTTTGTGTGCATGAGATTTTACATGAATCGCGAGCATCCCATCAAAGATTTGATCTTGCCAACCTTGCTAATTCAACAAAGGTCTAGTGTCTTCACTTTAGTGGACCTGGCACCGCTTAAGTATCTATAACTTTAGAGACTAGGGCATCACTTTAGCGGCAGTCGACCAAGAGGGAGGGCATCATTTTAGTGATGTCTGGCTTCGCTTAAGTGACCCTTGCTTTTGCAGCTAGGGGTTCGCTTTAGCGAAGCCCACCTATTTGAGGTCGGTCGTTTTTGCAAACTGCGTGCTCGATTAAAGGACACCTGCAACCCTTTTAAGTCCATTTTGTGACTTGTTTTCCTCAAGTTTCCATGGACTATTTTTTATCCATTTGAGCTCCGAATTTAGTTATTCCAAAGTCTATCTTGCGTGGGTTTCCAAGGAGAACACATTGGTGTGATCGGAATCCATTTTTGAACCTTCATTTGAGGTAAATTCCGCCCCAAAAGGGGCTGCCCTAGCTTTATTCTTATGTTTTTATGGTGTCTTATATGTTGGTTGATTTTCTTCCATTTTAAGCCACAATTTGTATCCTGTTTTGGGATACAAGATCTATAATGCGTTTAGAACCTTCTTGTAGAGTTGATTTTGAGATTTTCATTGCGGCTCCCACAATCTCATTATGACCCAATTTTTGGTCCGTCTCCAAGAAATGAATTTTTACTATTAAAACATCTTCATTGATAAAATGATCAACATTTTGATAGTGTGGAACCATTTGGAGTTGATTTCGACATGGAAAGCTACAGTGGACTTGGAGCACGCATGTTCGGATTTGAGGTAGGCTACGATCTATTTCCTCTTGATGGAGCTTTATAAGATGTTATTAGTATAAAATGCCTATGTTTTGGATTGTATGTGATGAGTTAGGGTTCGAAACCCAATTTCTTATTTTCTGGTTCCTGGTTGAGCCTTAGGCGGGGTTGCCTTTATGAAAGTCTAGGTTTAATTATTAAATTGTCAATCGTGCCTTAGTTTGGCCTTGCCAGCCTAATTCAGGTGGGTTATGGGTGTGTTTTATGGTATTTTAAGTGACACTTACCCTTTGAATAAATTTGGGTTGATCCTTACAAGTTTAGTTGTTTTGGTGGGAATTCGTTTTTAGGCTTAGAGTCCTCTACTAGTATGTAACCTTTGTTGTGGCTTGGGTCTAGTTGTTTTCACCTAGTTAAGCTTGTGAGTTGATGTTGCCCCTATTTCAAAACTGAGTGCTAGAAACCTCTATGTTTCCTCCCTTATAGTGTTTGGTGGGGCTAGTTGTGATTTATTTTAGGCTGTATTTTCAGTCAGATTTGGAGACCTTGAATTGCTGCTTGTTAAGCTCCTGATCCTTATGTTCTCTCCCTTGTTACCCAGTTAGAGTTATTTCTCCTTTTGAGCCTTGTTGTGGAGTTTATAGAGTAGATTTGAGTCCTAGGCCCTGATTATAGAAAGTTACATGGCTTAGTTTCTTATAGCATTGCTGGTTTGTGATTGTGCATGGTGTCTGGGTGCTAGTGATGGCATGCATTGTTACACCTGGTAAAAATACCAAAATACCCCTAGATGAGAGATCCTTACATAATGTATCTTCCCAAATTCTTTTGGAAAATCCGAGGCTGGAAACGTGATCAAAACAAAATATTTTATGGGAAAATGGTCTTTGTTGAATTTTAGAGCAAGTAGATCAAAAGATAATTTTTCGGGGCAAAGACGCAATTCTAGAAAAGTGTGCGATATGTCCGTGTCGTGGACTTGTCGCGGACTTGCACTTAATTTTGATACCATTATTTTCTATGGGATTAGAAAATTAATAAAAAAGATATCAGAAGAAAATAAACGTGTACGCGACAAGTCCGCGTCATGGACCTGATTCACCACCTGTACCACTGAAGTTAATATTTTTTTAATTTTTTGAGGGACATTCCATACTTTTCCCCCACCCCTTCTAAACTTAATATAGGACTAATATAGGTCATATTTGGTCTAAAAAGGGTTCCTAAACCCATTCTTAATTCCTTCACGCTTAAACTAAGAGGAGAATTTGAGCGAAGAAGAGGAGAGAAACTAGGGTTTCTAAGTATTCAACTGTGGTCCTTTGAGTTGTGATTGTTCTTCTATTTCAGCGTATGTAAGGCTAAACTAAAACATGAGAATGTTCTTCTATGTGCCCTTATTGATGGTAATAGAGAGATTGTGAAAGTGTTGACCTCTATGCATATTTTTTATGAATATTTTCTTGTAAATTATGTATATTCTATTTATTTTAATATGTTGATGATTATAAAAATATTATTTACTAACTACAAGATTTTACATGAGTTATTTCACAAACCCTACATATTATTTAATAAAAGATTGGATGAATAAACCGATGAATTGAGTCTAGAGCCTTGACAACATGATTGTTATTGTGATTGTGATTGTGACTGAGCATGATGATAGGTTGATAGACTTGATGGTACTGTGAGTTTTCAAAAGTAGAACTCTAAAAAGTGCTCTAAATTAAAAGTCCTCCTATATGATTGTCTAATTCATTCTTAAAAGGTCAATGAGACTGATTGGCCGAATTATTGAAAGATGTAAGTGAGAATTGATTTGATGATTGATATGCCAAAAGGCTCGATTGAGAATTGATGTGAGTCCTTATGAGACTCATTAATTTGATTGATTTAGATGGATTATTTATGAGCATTGAGTCTTGGGAGGAGTATTGAGCACCGAATTGAGTAAAAGTCATCCCAACTCGAACTCATTAACTACGTCGCTAAGCGTAGGAGAGGATTGAACCGTTAAGTTAGATATTTCTCTTGATAGGTCCTTGAAACAATAGAGGACTCAATTGTCGGATCAATTTATGAATTCGAGTTGTTCTTACCCCGATAAGGTATTGAATGGTTGTGAAAACATCAATGGAATTATTGTACTATCACTGGCTCATAAGTGATGGTTGTCGAATTAGAGAAATTCCTATAAAAGTTCTATACTGATAGTACTTTGATTGGATTGGACTGTCTATGATGGGTCATTGTCTACTCTTTATTCTTGCTTTAGTTCAACATTTTGACATATTGATTGAGTATTTCTGCATTGATTTTTATTTTACCTATATCTATTTTATTCAGCCATTTTATGTACTGGTATATTCCACGTACTGACGTCCATTTGGACTACATCATATTATGATGCAGAAATAGGTATTATCATCAACAGGTGCATCATTGAGGATCTATTCAAATTTTAGTTGATTGGTGAGACCTCCTTGCTTTCGGAGGATTTCCATATTACTATTGTCTAACTACTAGAGTTTAGATTTTTCTTTTATTTGATTTGAGGTAGCCATGAACCTGTCGTTGGGACCATCTAGATAGTAGAGTTAGAGGCTTCATACATTAGATAGTGATGAGTTGATGATGAGATCTTTATCTTTGACTGATTTCTTTTAAAACTATTTTTATGTCAGAGAATTTGGAGTTTGATTATTGGCCAATGGCCTCTTTATATTGAGATTGTCCACCCTTTTTCATCTTTAGTCTTCCGGTGATATGTTAATTGTTGATTTAATGAATGTGATGAGGCCAAGTGGTTCGCTTGGGGACTAGCAATAGTCTCCGAGTGTTTACCATGTCTAGGGTACCTTCTTGGGGTGTGACATGTATTGGCTTGGTTCTTTGTTTGCTTATGGTTGTATTCAACTGCAGTATATGTATTGGTTCTTGATATTATTTTGAGAAAGTTGGGTTACTACCTAAATTATTTATATTGATTCTCTAATTTGAGTTGTACTACCTTTACTACTTATTGTGTAGTGGAGGCATTAAGGATGTGCTCATTGTTTATACTGATTTGGTTGATGAGATTTATGACCCTCTTTATACTATATTGTCATTGATCTCTGGCCAATATTACAGAGCGGATCATAGAAAGGATGGAGTGTATATGTATATATATTTATGATAAGACCTGGATCAAGACTAGGCAGGTATATAAGGAGCATTCCCAAGCTCTTCATGAAGATCCCAAAGAGGCACATGGGTCCTACTTCCTGACTAGGACCGGAAGTGGATGTCTATACCTTGGTATGAGACATATTGCATGACTGGTTTTCTTACATAACTCTCATTCATATGCATTACCTATCACCAACATATTGATTGTACTTTCCATTAGTATGGGATGTCATATGAGTTTACCTATTTGTGAGCAAACCTTCATTGCACACAGGGGCTCGGAGGGTATTATCTTCCTATTTGCGAACTTGTAACGGTATAAAGGGTGATCTTTTATTTGGAATTAGTTACTGCCTTTGTTCTTGTTTCCAACCTTTTTATGTAGGGTTTATGTTGTCACGGTCTTTTGGGCCTTTATTTGCTCTCTATGCTTATTTATGTTACTAGGTTTTCTTCTAGTTGTCCTCCTTCTAGTGTGTCATCGTGTTTAGGTTCTAGGTTGTCTACCAGGTACATTCCTTGCTTATTTCCTTTGTTCTCCCTTTTTTATATCTTGTCTCTTATTTCAAGTTCAACTATTATCCTTGTTACTTGCTTGTGATATATGCTCCTTACTTACATGTCCTTTATGCTTGTTTATCTTTGGAGTTCAGTCGGCCTATGTTTGCTTTGTGCCACTTGTTGGTACTCATACTATACTTCTACACCCTGCAGATCATAGTATAAGCTTTCATTACTTATTTGGACATCATAGGACGCAACACTTAGCTCAGAGACTAGGGTAAACTGTTAGCATTTGGAGTTTCCTATCTCCCTCTATTTTGTCTTAGACAGTTGTACTATCATTGTATTTATAAAAGCCTTGTATTCCTTTACTTTTGTTTTGAATCTCGAGTATTGACTAATACCAGATCATGGAGTTTGTCTTGTTTTTATTGACTTTATTCCCCTTTTGCCTATCTTTTTTATTGATATTATCTTTATCACTTATATTTCTCTGTTTCGCTTGTGATAGTTCGTTATCTATGGTTCTAGACTATGAGTTATGTTTACCTACTGGTGGGTGATTATAAGTGTCATAACGACCTAAGAAATAGGGTCACGACAAAGTGGTATCAGAGCTTAGGTTTTCCAGTATTGTTGGTATTAGAGCAAGTGCCTAGTAGGATCCTATGAATCGGTGCAGAAACATTTGTATCCTATCTTTAGGAGGCTATAGGGCATTCTTAGGGAAATTATATTGTTTATTCCTAATTGTGTGATTTTCTTTGATCAATCTCTAAATACTTTCTTGGAATTCATTCCTCCTTAGATGGATGACATGAGCTTTTCGGTAGGCATGGACAAAGCCTTAGCACATGCTACTCAAATTTTAATTCATGACCAGATTGACCCTTCGTCAGGCATAAACCTTAAAATTGGTGATGTTCTTTTGCATTCAAAGAGTCTAAGGGAAACCCCAGCTTCGACAGTATCTGCAACCACCTCAACTCCTTTGGTTCTAGCATTAGAGATTTCAAAGCTCGATGAGGATACACCATTAGCAGGAGTAGTTATGGATGCCCAAAGTGTTCCAGAACCTTGAGTTGGACTTGTAGCTCCTTAGTAGGGAGGTTTGTCAATTTTTGAGTATGTGGTTAAGTTTCTTGAGTGGATTGGACAGGCTTCCACTTTGTTCCCTATGGAGAAGGAATGACTCAACAATTTATTAGTGTATTGACTTTGTCTCTCCCTTTAGCATCAAATCATATAGTAGCAACTAGGTATACCTCTCCCCAGGTGGTTCGTTATGTGATATCTATGGAGTAGGCGTGTACGAAGACTTATAAAGATGGAGGTAAGAGGTCACATCATCAATGCAACAGTGTTAGTATCTCACTTTGAGGTAGATATCATCCAGAAGAGGAACATCCTCACTCTTGACCTACCATGCATATGGTGGGGCCATCTCAGATTCCAAGTGGTCCAATGATAGGTTACGGTTCCCACAGTTTTCAGAGTTCATGACAGACTTCTCAGGGTGTGCCTTCTCAGCATTCAAGTTCTTAGGCTCATTCTATGCCATCTAAGCCACCTCAATAGGTTGCTTTTAGTGGGAAGTGTTATACATAAAGTTAGTTAGGGAACTTTGCAAGGGACTATCAAACTATATCATTAAAGGTGATGCTACTAGAGGGCATATTGGACTAGTTTGAAGCCTAAGGGCCAGGTCAGACTACTAGCCACATATGATCTTAGCTTGGTTTAAGGGTCAGGTCATAGCCTAGTTAGAAGGCAAATTTATAGCCTGGGTTGAAGGCTAGGTCCTAGCCTTGTTAGGAGGCCAAGTCTAGGTATACATTCTAGGTCAAAGACCATGTAGATTGTTCTATGAGATTTGTGATTATGCGTACATTATCGGGTTACGAGATTAGTTGAGACTTGACACCATGAGCGTCACACTCGTATACCTCCTTTTACCCTATCATTATGCATGGATGTACCTTCTAAGCTTATGGAGGCCTAGTTGACGTACAAACATAAACAATAAGGCATCACTTGTGGATTTATACTCTAGCTTGTCCTTTTTTATTCACTATTTTTACTTAGTCGACCTATGATGCTTACTGGGTACCTTATTTTTTGTGCTTACCCTACACTCCATATTTGTTTCATGATGCAAGACCAAGCATGAGCCAACAATGTTGACTCCTCTTGTGATTGTTGCCATTTTTTTAGACTTGTGTTGAGCATTGGATGATCTTAGATCCTTCTAATCTCCATCTACACTAGTGGCCTGTCTTTTGCTACCAGAGACTAGCCTTGTATATTTTTTTGGTCTTGTACATGTGTATATCTCTATCTTATGACTCAACTATGATGTATCGTGTCTATAGTAGGTCTATACATATGACTTCCAAGTTCTAGGAGTGTGTCTTGTAGTTATATATATGTATATTATCAGTTTTGTTTTAGTTTGGTTAGTTATCAGTTATTTTCTGTTTAAATTACTTCCTGCCCTTACACTCATTACTAGTGGTTTCGAGGTATGGGCTAGCTTGCCTATCTGGGGGGATTAAGGTAACCGCTATCATGACTTGTAAAGTCGAGTCGTGACAAGTTGGTATTTGAGCCTTGGGTTTGTTAGTCTCATCTATATAGAGCTATCATCTAGTATAGTCCTACAAATGGGTGTGGAGTTATTCGTGACTTACCTTCGGGAGACTATGAGATGTTATTAGAAATCTCTTCTTAATTATGTCACTTCATGCAGTTGTGTTATTAGTTTTGTGGAATCTTACTTCCTCACTCTTTTGCAGATATTATTTGCAGAGGTCAGTCTCTAGGTAGAGTTGGGGATGCAGCTCCAGCTCTGGACAGGGACTTTCTTTAGACCCCATGGAGGCACACTAAGATGCCCTTATTCCCACCCAGCTAAAGGGACCGGTAGTGGCATCAACCCTAGGTGCCCTTATTATGACTCCAATAGTATAGGAAACTATTATGCAGCTACTTCTAGCCCTTGGAGGTGTACAATAGGAACCAACCCTAGCTCTTGAGCCAAGCCAGTTCCATCAGTGTAGCCTCTATCCCTCGCTCTAGATAAGCATGTTGCCTCAGTGCTTCCTGTGGCGCAGCAAGATATTGCATAAAGTGTTAGCCCTTACCAGAATTAGTGGTGCTTAGTTACTTCCTCATATTGGGCCCTTCGAGGTTTTTACGAGTGGTTGGAGAGGACGCCTATGAGTTTCTAATGACCTATCAAGAGAGGTTGCAGACCTTGAGGTTGTTAGAGTCTAGAGGGGAACATTTTACAACTTATTAGCTTGATGGAGCTGACAGACAGTGGTGGCATGCTTATATGGACACCAGGATAATTGGGTCACCGTTGGTATCATGGACAAAGTTCTCTGATGCATTTTTGTCTAGATCATCCCCATGAGTCTCAGAGATAGGCTCAATGATTATTTCTGCATACTAGAATAGGGGTCGATGAAGTGTCAAAGTACAAGACCAAATTTCATGAGCTATCCTAATATGCCACCGACATATTGCCTATCGAGGAGAAGAATATTAGATACATTTTTAGGGGTTTGAGGATGCAGCTCAGGATTGAGATCTAATCTCTAGTCACAGTGGGCTGGTATTTCTTAAATATTGTTGATCATGCTTTCACTATTCAGCAGCTACGTTACGAGGGCCACAGGGATATTGAAAATTAGGCTCTCTATGAAGGAAATGACAGTGGGACACTATATAGATCCAAACGGCTATTGGATAGGCCCTAATTGAGGTTGCAGCAGGTTCAGTTTAGACATCCCTTCCAAGCATCATTATACGTTTATAAGGGTAGTTGTTAGTCACAAGATACTCCTAGGCAGGGTGGTCCTCCTTATCCCATCGAGCATAGGTCGAGGGACAGAGATACAATGAATTCAGGGCAGTCCAGGTCCTCTCAATTATCTAGTCAGGGATCTAGAATTTCTAAGACAGATACTACAGACTACAATGGTTGACGCCATGGTCATCAAGCTTATTTAGGATACTATGATTTTGGAGCACGAGATCACTAATCCCGAGATTATCCCGTGTCGAGAGATATGTACTTAGATTCTCAAGAAGGTCAGTCATCCCTGACACTGGCAGTCAGAGATAAAGGTCGAGATCAGGGCCATAAAGGTAACCATTGAGGTTTTAGAGATGACCAATATGGGTCTAGAGATTATCAATATGGTTCCACTGGTGGTAGGTCTAGTAGTAGAGGCTATACTAGAGGCGGAGGCCATTAGGGTCATTTGTACGTGGCAACAGCATGGTCAGAGGCTAAGGCATTATATGTTGTTATCATAGGTACGATTATTTTGTGCCAATAACCAGCCTCAGCCTTATTTGATCCTGGGTCTATATATATTCATATATATCTTTTTATTTTTCTTCTTATATGGGGATGAGCCCTGAGCCTCTTTCAGTACCATATCGTGTCTCGACTCCTATAGAAGATTATGTACTAGTGGATTAGTTATGCAAATCATACACAGTTACTATTTAGGGACAGAGTACCCGGGAAGATTTAATGTTACTAGATATAATTGACTTTGATACCATTTTGGGCATAGATTTGTTGGCTCCTCATCATGCAGTTTTGGATTGTTATGCAAAAATTGTTACCTTGGAGATGCTTGGTATAACTCTAGTGGTATGGTAGGGATCTATTAGTCGCACACCAATCGGTAGAATTTCTTATGTTCAAGCCCAAATGTTGGTAGCTACTGGTTGTTTAGCATATTTGGCCCATGTTCCTGATATATGAGTCGAGGCTTCTTCTGTTGATTTAGTTCCAGTGGTTTATGAGTATCCTGATTTGTTTCCTGCCGATCTACCTGGTCTACCTCTAGAGAGGGATGTTGATTTTTCCATAGATTTGGATTTGAGCACTAAGCCTATTTTTATTCCTCCTTTGATGGCCCTTACTGAGCTTAAAGAGCTCTGTGTTCAACTTCAGGGTCTTTTGAATCAGGGTTTCATATGGTCGAGTATTTCTCCTTAGTATGCTCCTATTCTATTTATCAAAAAGAAGGATGGGACTCTTCAGATGTATATTGATTATAGGCAGCTAAATAAGGTGATGATGAAAAATCGTTATCCCTTACCTTGTATAATACATACTATATACATATACATACTGACTCATAATATATCTTTATATATATATATACATAACCAAAACAAGGTACGAGGAAGTCTCGAACTACAAAAGACAATCACTAATACAGATGGATACCAGAAGGATCGAAGGAAGTCTAATGCTCAACGATAGTCACCAAATGTGACAACTACCATAGGAAGAATTAATGCAGCTGGATCATACTAGTCCCTACATCATGAAATGGACACAAAAAGTAGAGGTGAGCTCTAGGGATATGGTACCTAGTAGGAATCATAAGTTGACTGAGTAAGAACAGTAAATAAAGTAGAGATAACCAAAATATAACTCTACAAGTGTAATCGCAGGAACCAAGTACATATGCTGCGAATATGGAAGTAACCAGAGACTAGATGACTGTGTAGTGATGTACATGGGTGTTAGGTCCTACTATCTATGCATGTACGCCAGCCGAGCCCTAATAAGATGAGAAAGTACACCTACGCACAATGAAAAGGTGAATAGGTGTAAGGTTCTATGGCGTCAAGTCTTAACTAAGCTCTTAACCCAATCATATATGTGTTACCAATACACTGATAGAACCACTGAACTGGGCCATTAACTAATAATCTGATCTCTTCAGGTAGGAGGAGAGCATAATATTGATGATGTTCCTATCGAGAAACTTGACCATAATGAGTGTTGAAGCAGAGAGAGAACAGAGCCCCAATCTTAAACCACAGATATGGACCCCATCATATACAATGTCAGTAGCACGGAATATAGAGCCCAAACCTCAAACTGTAAATGTATGAGAAGTGTAGAACAGGAGATATAGAGCTCACACGTCGAACTAAAAGTTTACAAGAAGTGTAGAACAGGGGATATAAAGCACAAACCTCAATTCACTGATGTACAAGAAGTGTAGAATAAGGGATACAAAGCTCGGACCTTGAACCATGGATGTATCCTTTGGATGATCTAATATGACCAGTCAGGCTATCATAAAGCATCTCTGTTATTTGGTAAACCTCTCTCTCAAGCTATTAAGACATATATCAATAGAGTAAGGCTAGGCATAGAAGATAGCAAGGCCTCTGGTCAAGTCACGACCTATTTAAGGCTCAAATATGTTAGACTCAAGTCTTTTATTCTGGTCTACACGGATCTATGATTGTCAAGTCACACCGAATACAATATAATAGTCTATTGATCTTGACCAGTGCAGGTCTAGGGTATCACTAGCCTAAGCCTAAAGTAAGGCCCAACAACTACAGATAATCATACGTACGATAGACAATCATTACATCAGTCATAGGTATCCTCAACATATCAAACAAGTAATCTTCAGTCTCAGATAATCATGGATACAACAGGCAGTCGGTATACTAACACAAGTACCCTAAACATGTAACCCATCTAACTAGGTAGTCAGACAAATCAGCTAGAACAATTATGTCAACATATATGGCCTCCAACCACTTCCCTGTTCAATACTTATTCTACCCCAAATTGTATTTACATATGCAACTAAGTCTAGAAGAAGGGAGATCATAACCTACCTGAATGTCGATCATGTGTATTACTGATCACTCTATTGGCACTTTACCCTTCTGAACAATCTTTAATCATTGTCAATGTAACACTTTCCAATGTAGCTCAGAAAGACTCAATGATGTGTTTCTTGTCAATTTAATCATTCGTGTGTTATTTTGCAAATCCAACTTTATATTCTTTTTTAGGAGGAAACTTATGTAAGAAAAGGGTTAGCTTTGATTTTTGGATTACCCGTATCAAAAAATAATTTGTCGGATGAAATTATGCAAACTAGTAGGGTCTGTGACAAAGGCGTGTTGCACTCTTGTTCCCCCATTGTTCAAAAAAAATTTAGTTTTGTTTTTTAGTCATGAAGTTTGTTGGGACCTATGCCAATACCTTTATATATGTAAATGCTCTAAAATTCTCTTATTTTAAGCCCTAATTCTCTCTCTAAACTCCCATGAAATCCTCATAAACTTCTTTCTAAAAACCCTCCATCAAATCTCCTTAATTTCTTAGAGATCAAGCTTCCTCCATTGAAGATGAAGCTTCCAAAAGGATTTCGCAAAGTTCCTCAAGTCTTCTTCTTCAAGTTTCAAGGGTCAAAGGTATGTCGGTTTCTTCATTCATGGGTTCTTCCACCCATGGAGTTCCAAAACCTATTTTACAAATTCCTTCAAGTTTCAATGTTAATTCCTTATGGGTACTCTTTATTTCTTCTAGTGAGCATGATTTATGTTGAGAATCTTCATCTATTGCATGAAATTTCATAAATTGATTTTAAGGGTTTCAACTATGAAGCTATCTTATGATTGCTAAGTTATGTTACCATGATTTATTATGAGAATAATGATTTTATTAGATGAATTATGACTCTATGTCTATTGTTCAAAGATGATATGTATGGTTGTCGTGGGTTATTTAAGAATGATTTAAATTGTTAATTTTTATTACATTGATGCATTGTCCTCTTGAGTTACATGATTTAAAGTTTGCATGCATGAGCCCACCCAATTATCTTATCAATGTTTTCAAAGGGAGATATGATCTCCAAAGATGAGGTTTCAATTATAAAAGTTATGAAAGCTTATTAAAGTTAAAGGTATGATGTTTTGAATTCCTCAAAGCTATGTTAAAGATAGATCCATTTTAGAAGGGGCAAGCCCTACATGTGGATTTTACGTTAAGATGAGCTCTTATATGTAGATGATTTTAAAGTTATGCTTTCAAAGTTTATGATGATGATGATTATGCATATATTTTAAAATGTATTTTGTGGGAATGACTTAGCACCAAATAGGGCATTGAGGTGGGATTTGACTAGAAAAACCTAGTAGAAAACCATTTATCTCTCAATCTATGTGCCACCATAGGAGCCTTTGTAGGCTAATCTTAGCCTAGTGGATCTACGTAAGTCATTATGTTCATGAAAGATGCAATTGTAAAGCTAGTAAGTTTTAGATATCTACCTTGGCAATTAGATTCCCCTTTTCCCAATAGAAGGTGTTAATTGGCCTTTTCCTAGTGGAAGGAGTTCATTGGATTCCATATGGTATCTCACATGGACTATATCGATTACGATATTCTCCTATATAGTATGATGTAAAGAAGTTATGATGTATTTTTCATGCAAGTTTCCATTAAAGCATCCTCATGCATGACATATTGAGCTTATATTCTATTGTATATGGTTAAGCATCTTGCTTATGAAGCTTATTATCTATTGTTGAATTGTATCCCACATACTAGCACATTCCAAATACTAACGCATACCTTTTGCCTACATGATCTAACCATGTAGGTATCAGAGCTCCTATTCATCCTCCTCAACATGGCTAGCTTGGTTCACGAAGATCATTGAGTGGTGAGTCTTTCATTTCAGGGACAATATCCAATTTCCATCTTGCTTATGATGAGACTTTATTTCATTTTACTTAGTACTTGAGGGTGAGCCCGAAACTTTTGAAGGTGTTGTTGGATACTATACTATGTTGTGTACATATAATCAGATGCTGAGCTTTTATGGAGACTTATCCTTTATTCCTTATCCCCTATGTGATGCTATGTGATTCATGCAACTCACATTCCCTTATTTATCCCCATAGCATGAGTTCAAAGCCCCTATTCCCTTAGAAATTATTTGTTGATGCTTGTTCTAAATTTCGCAACCAAGGATGTGCAAATGATAGGTTAAGAGACTTGTTTGGGTTGCCTTTGGTCTCCTATTTGTCGTGTCACACCTTGACCCTAGGATTGGGTTATGACAATCTTGGTATTAGAGAACTAGGTTTGTAAATAGTCCTAAAAAATCCAACACACTGCGCAAGTAAAGTCTTATTCATGGGTGTGAAGCGCGCACATCTATGAATATGAGGCATTTTAGAAAAGTTTCACTTTATTATGATTCATGTCATGTCATTAGAAGTATCTAAGGTTATTCCTCTAACTAACGACGCCCTCTTTGTCATTTCTAGACAATTCTACCAAGAAAATCTCCTTTGCCAAGGGATATGGCTGAAGATCAAGCCTCTCCCGAGCAACAAGAGGGGAATGTTTCTTATGTGGAGTTTAGGAATGCTTTCACTATATTGTCCCAAGCCTTGACCAATCAAGCTAATAGAGAAGTTACCATTCCTCCTCAAGCTCCTACCTCATCCACCAAAGTTCATGATTTCATAAGAATGAACCCACCAGAGTTTCATGGATCAAAAGTTGATGAGGACCTAGTTGAGTTTCTTGATAAGGCTTATAGAATTGTAGTTGTCATGGGTTTGTCATCAAAGGAGAAGGTTGAGCTTGTGGCTTATTAATTGAAAGGGGTAGCAAAATTTTGGTATGACTAATGGGTTGAAGAAAGAGGTGAGGAAGTGGGTCGAGTTGGTTGGGAAGAGTTTAAAGTGGCATTTTTGGATATGTACTTTCCATTGGAGTTGAGAGAGGCCAAAGTGCAAGAGTTCATAAACCTCAAGCAATGACACATGAGTGTAAGAAAGTATTCTCTCAAGTTCACTAAGCTCTCTAAGTGTGCTACATTCATGGTATCGGATCCAAGGACTGGAATGTGTTTCAGACATGGTCTCTAAAAAATGCAAAATGGCTATGCTCATCAAAGAAATGGACATCTCATTCTTAATGACCTGTGTAGATTAAATTGAGGATGAGAAATTAAGGGAGAAGTCTAGGGAGTCTAAGAGATCTAGGATGGATGGTGGTGGATGTTTCCCCAAAGGGAGTGGTGGCCATGATAAATTCTAAGGTGGAAAAAAGAAAGAGAATCAAAGGTCATCTAATGCTCCTTCTCCTACTTTCAACAAAGATAAGGGGTCCAACCCAAAGCCTCAAAGAGGTATGGGTGCACAAGCTTATCCAAAGTGTGCAAAGTCTGGAAAGCTCCATAAGGGTGAATGTCTAGTCAGCCAAGATGTTTGTTATAATTATGGTAAGCCAGGACATTTTGAGAGGGATTGTAAGAGTGGAAATGTAAAGCCTCAAGGTCATAGTGGAAAATCATAAGGAGACCAAAAAGTTAGTAGGTTTTATGCCCTTCATGGTCGTTAAGAGATGGAAGAAGCCTCGAATGTGGTTACCGGTATGTTAAAAGTTTATAATTTTGATGCTTATGCACTTTTAGATTCGGTGGAAAATTTTTCTTTTGTTACACCACTTCTTGCAAATAGATTTCATGCATGTACCGAAATTCTTTTTGAGCCATATAAAGTTAGCACTCTTGTTGGTGAGTCCATTCTTCCACAAAAATTCTATAGAGGTTGTCCCATGTCCATCATGCATAAAGTTATTCTTTGTGATATGGTAGAGCTTTCCATAGTTGATTTTGATGTTATACTTGGTATGGATTGGTTGCATGTTTATTATTCCTCCATAGATTTTCGAACCCATATTACCAAGTTTCAATTTCCAAATAAGTCCACTCTTTAATTAAAGGGTGGTAGTTCTTCATGTAAGGGTCGGTTTGTCTCCTATCTTAAAGCTCGTAAGACTATTTCCAAGGGGTGTATCAACCATTTGGTAAGAGTTAGAGATGTTACATCCTAAATTCTATCCCTTGAGTCGATTCTCATAGTTAATGAGTTTCCCAATATATTTCCAAAGGAGCTTCCCGGTGTCCCTCCCGAAAAAGAGATAAATTTTAGCATAGATATTTTACCTGACACCCAACCTATATCAATCCCTCATTATAGAATGGCCCCAGTGGAGTTAAATGAACTAAAGGATCAATTGGAGGATTTGCTAGAGAAGGGATTTATTAGACTTAGTAGATCCATATGGGGTTCTCCAGTGTAGTTTGTAAGGAAGAAGGATGAGTCACTCTGAATGCGTATAGACTATCACCAACTCAATAAAGTCACCATCAAGAACAAATATCCCCTCCCTAGGATTGATGACCTATTTGATCAACTACAAGGGGCTAGGCACATTTCTAATATTGATTTAAGGTCCAACTATCATCAATTGAGGATGAGGGAATGTGATATTCCAAAAATGGCATTTCAGACAAGGTATGGACACTTTGAATTTGTGATATGATGTCATTTGGGTTAACAAATGCACTAACTATATTTATAGACCTTATGAATAGGGTTTCAAGTCCTACCTTGATATGTTTGTGGTGGTATTTACTGATGATATTTTGGTTTATTCATGAGATGAAGAAAATCGCAAAGAGCATTTGAAGGTGGTCTTACAAACCTTAAGGGATGAGAAGTTGTTTGCCATGTTTAACAAATGTGAGTTTTGGGTGAAAGAGATTGTATTTCTTGGGCATATTGTGTCTGGTGATGAGATAAAAGTTGACCCCAAAAAGATGAAAGTAGTGAGAAATTGGCCAAGGTCATTGACTCCTACAGATATTATGAGTTTCCTAGGCCTACCGGGGTATTATAAAAGATTTATTCAAGGTTTATCCTTTATTTCATCTCTATTGACCAAGTTGACCCAAAAGAAAATGAAGTTAGTGTGGATAAAAGTTTCCAAACTTTGAAGGATAGGTTGACTTCGGCTCTAATTTTGACATTATCGAAGGGTACGAATGGATTTGTTCTTTATTGTGATACCTCAAGAATTACTTTGGGTTGTGTGTTGATGCAAAATAGTAAAGTGATTACTTATGATTTTAGGCAACTAAAGGTACATGAAAGGAACTATCCAACGCATGATCTTAAATTAGCGGTTGTGGTGTTTGCAGTGAAAATTTGATGTTATTATTTATATGGTGTCCATGTTAATGTGTCCATCGATCATAAGAGTATCCAACATGTTTTTACACAAAGAGATCTCAATCTAAGAGATAGTAGATGATTAGAACTACTCAAGGATTGTGACATGAGTGTGAAGTATCACCCGAGTAAGGCTAACATTGTAGTCTATGCACTTAGTAGAATGTCCATGGGATGTGTGTCACACCTTGAAAATGATGGGAAGAGGGAATTTGTAAAGGAAGTTCATAGGTTGGCTAGATATAGGGTGAAGTTTAGTGAGGCCGAGAATGGTGGTGTCAAGGTGGTTAATGGCTCTGAATCATCGTTGATAGAGGATGTCAAGTCTAAGAAAGATTTTGATTCTTACTTGATTGAATTAAAGGCCTTGGTAAAGGAAGAAAAGATATAGGTTTTCTCACAAGAGGGAGATAGGGTGTTTCGTTATCAAGGAAAATTGTGTGTGTTCATCCTTAAATCGATGGGCAAGCCGAGAGAAAAATTCAAACATTGAAAGACATGTTAAGGGCTTGTGTCTTGGAATCTAAATGAAGTTGGTATGGTTTTCTACATCTCATCGAGTTTTCCTACAACAACAGTTATCATTCAAGTATTGAGATTGCGCCATTTGAGGCTCTATATGATAGATGATGTAGGTCACCGGTGGGATGGTTTGAAGTTGGAGAAATTGCCTTGATTGGACCAGATTTGATTATGAATTCCATGGAAAAAGTGAGACTCATAAGAGAAATATTGAAGGCCGCCTAAAGTAGACAAAAGTCATACTCCGATGTAAGGAGAAGGGACCTTGAGTTTAATGTTGGTGATTGGGTTTACTTGAAGGTGTCACCTATAAAGGGTGTGGTTCGATTAGGCAAGAAGAGAAAGTTGATCCCTAGGTATATAGGGCCTTATAAGATTGTGAGAAGAGTTGGTAAGGTGACATATAAGTTAGAGTTACCATTGGAGATGAACACCATTCACCTGGTGTTCCATGTTTCAATGTTGAGGAAGTTCATGGGAGATCCAACTTCCATAGGTCCATTGGAATATGTTAATATTGAGGAGAATTTGACATATGATAAAGTCCCGATGGGCATACTAGATAGACAAGTGAAGAGATTGAGGAACAAAGAAGTAGTGTCCGTTAAAGTTCTTTGAAGGAACCAATAATATGAAAGTACGACTTGGAAAGCGGAAGTGGACATGATGAAATGATATCCCTATCTTTTCCACTCTACTCAAGCCTAAGGTAATAAGATGTTCATGTTTAAGATATCAAGTCATGTATTTTAGCCCTTAGAGTCAAATTATATGCATTCATACTCATGGTATCAGGTTTTAATGAATTTTTTATGCATAAGTTCGAGATTTTATGAAAAAGATGTTTAAGTTGCATTGATGTATTTTATTAGGACTGAAAAGTATCTTGTCATTCCTCTCAAGCATAGTTTCATAACATTCAAGGACGAATGTTCCCAAGGGGGAGATATTGTAACACCTCCCAACGTAGCTCAGAAATACCCTATGATGTGTTTCTTGAATATCTTAAATTTTGTGCATCATTTCATAAATCAAACTTCATTTTTTTTCAGAAGGTAAAATTGTGTAGAAAAAGGGTTACCTTCGATTGTTAGATCATCTGTATTGAAAAAAAATTGGATGAAATTGCACAAACTAGTAGGGTCTGTGACAGAGGCGCGTTGCACCCCTGTTCGCCCACAGTTAAAAAATTTCTGAGTTTTGTTTTTAAGTTAGGAAGTTAGTGGGACCTATTCCAATGCTTTAATATACGTAAATGCTCAAATATTCTCTTATTTTAGGCCCTAATTCTCTCTCTAAACA
>JBCEWC010009316.1:0-18892 GCA_038996855.1 Solanum aculeatissimum
GAACCCTCCTCTTTAAATTATGATTTTAAGATTTCTTTAATATTGGGTTCTTTAAATTTTGAAGTATTTAATTGAATGGGATTATGTGCTGTAGAAATTAGGTGATTTAGAGTTGATTTAAGTTTGAATTTCATGAAGGTTTAATGGTTTTGATGATGATCAAGTTATGCATGTCCTTTTTACTCTTGATTTATGCATGGATAGTATTTAAATGATGATTTGAGGGTTTGTTTGACTTGAAATTCTTATGAACTACTCTTGATTTGTATTTAAAGTATGAATCCTAGTACCCACGCTATTCTCATTGTTCCTCATGGCATTACATACATGATCATGAATATTTTTTATGAAAGTTTTGATGTGGGATAAGTCCCAAACATGTTTATGACTATGATTTTGTACAAGTATGGGTTATGGATAAGTTGTAATCACACTAAGTCTATGATTTGGCTCTTTGAGCAACATGGGTGTTTACACCAACATGATTTGACAAGCATGATAAGTATGGAGCTACTCTTATGCATGAGGTTTGACATGAAAGGTTGTTTGGCTTTTTAGCCCATGATGCTTAACTATGAAATATGTTTGACTCTTGTTAGGTATGCATAAGAGTATTGAAAGTATGTTTGGCTCCTAAGTCCAAGTGTGCATGATTTAATGATCAAGTGTCAAGTTTCCATTTTAAAAGCATGTATATGTATACGTATTCTTATGGGATGATGACTTAGTACCGAGAAGGATTGGAGTAGTAAGTGGGCTATCCTCAAGGGTCCCACTCCTTTCCCAAAACTATGTGCCAAAGTAAGTACTACCAAAATAGGAGACCCGTAAGGTATACTTTAATATGATATGCTATGCTATATAAATCTTTCCGAAATAGGAGACCCGTAAGGAAGGTTGCCATCACACCAAAATGGAAGGCCGTAAGGTGTGGTATAGATTACCTTTGGCAAGTAATCTTCTCCGATCCAATGGGAGGCTTCATTGGGCAAGATCATGTTGTAGCTCACATGAATTTGGATGTCGATTAATGTTCCATCCTCTCTATGGTATAAGTATTATGGCATTTCATGCATCATAATTATCATGGCATATTGTTATATTGTCCATTCTCATATTCTCTTTTATGTATGTGCCCTTTCCATGTAGGTTGTTATAGGTTCATGTGCACACATTGCATGCCCGCATACTTAGTGCTTTATTGTGCTAACCCATACTCTTGTCGACATGTTCTAACCATGTAGGTGTCAGCGATGACCTCTATCTACCTTTGCATGACGAGTGATATTATTGAAGTTATTTGCTTATGGTGAGCCCTTTGTCTAAGAGAAACATCTACTTTCCTCTCTCTTGTAGTTGTTTATTTGCTTATTTCATGTATTAAGGGTGAGCCTCAAACTATGTTGCGACCCCGCTCTTTTTTATGTAGAGGCAATGTTGGACATACTATACTCTTGCACGTTGTATTATGCTTATTTTGGGTTGTTATAACTATTGGGGTTACATTATGGAAATGAAGTTTCGATTATGCTTATGTTTATGAAATTGTGAAGGTTGGGAATATGCTTATGTGGAAAGTCCCATAACCCCAGTTTGCCCCCATAACTTGAGTCCTACTTACCCACCCCTTAGAAATACTTGCTATGTGCTATGTGATTCATGATAGCTTGAGTCCAAAGCCCTGTTGCTCCTAAAATTATGTGTTATGTGTTTACGTTTTCGCACTTCCAAACCGATGATGTGTGTGATAATGTTATGATGGCTAGATCGAGGAATTTTGGGTTCTCCTTCGCCATGTCACATCTAGGCCCCTTATCCGGGTTGTGACACGAGTTATCCAAGTCGTGATGCAATACTAAATCAGGCGCTACTTGGGAGGCAACCCAAGATATGTGTTGTAATTTTTATATATTTGTTTTATTTTTGCTTTTTGGACTCATAGGTAGTTCAATTTTCTTATTTTAGGTTGTAATTATTGACTCATGGGCTGAGAAACTATATGGTAACAATTTGTTCTATGGAGAATAAGTAAGATCAGAACTTAGGCAATAAACTAAAGAAAAAAGAGGAGAAAAGATGGTTCTACGACTGGTTCAACAGGTCGTGGTTTAACTAAGACCAATATACTAACTCGAACAACCCTTCTAGTTAGTAGAAATTCATGTACTCTAGTTCACGAGCCAATTTTATGGCCCATAGATACAACTACAGGCCATGAAAGGGGATTGTGGATCCAAGTAAGATTCCTGAATGTAACCAAGTGTTTGGGGGCATATACAAGGAAACTTATGATCAATAGTTCAACCTACGACCCATGAAAAGTCTCATAGTAGCCAAGGTCTAAAAGATAGGATTTTGAAACCACGAAACCAGATCTTTTGAGACGTAGAACCTCTTATAGCCTATAATTAGATTTTGTGGGATCAAAACCCCACTTAAACCTGACTCGGCTAATTGAATAAAAGAGGGGTAAAAATATTTACCCGTCATTTTCCTTATAATTTACAAAATACCCTAAACCCCTTTCTTCTTCCACAAGTTTCGACCACCGTCACTATCACAGCCATACTTTGCACCCTGAATTCTAGCCAACACTAGCACTATTCTAGAACACTTGGGGCTTCATTTTTTGGATTTTTCTTGCTATTTCTCAGCCTTTTGATCGATATTATGGTATGTGCCCTTTTTAAAATTTCATTTTTTGCTGGAAAATTATGTCATTAGTCTGACATATTTCTAAGTATAAATTCATGTTGTTCTTGCCCTAATATATGGTGTTGCTTGTGAATGAAATGTCTAATGTTGTGGAAAAGTTTGATTACTTGTGTTATACTTAAACCATGGACATGCTTGCGAGAATCATTACTGCACTTATGAATTACCTTTTCGACTAAGTAAAATCAATAAGGAAAACCATGAAATAAGGTTATGCTATTGTTTGAAATCATGAAGTCATGTGTCATTTGAGTTATACTAAACCGCTTTATTGAAATTGACATGTGATTGCGTGTATTAAATGATAGCATGCTAAGTTATTAGTCAAATGGTGGTTGATTGATACTTGCATGTTAAATTGATGGGTAACAACGTAGATTACTGATTCGTACATGATGTGTGTTGATTAACTGGGTGAAAATGTGTTATGGGATGATCTAGGTGCATGAAAGCTAGGTAGGCTTGGTTTGAAATTCCATTGCTTCGATGTTGTATTGATTCTTATAACCTGTTATTGGTCACAATTTTTGGCTTGATGTTGATTAATGGAACCATCATGGTGCCCTTAGGAAACTCATGGTTGCCATCGTTTTTACAGTACGAGGGTCTTCTACGACCTATAGATTAATCGACGGACCGTAGTTTCCCCTCGTAGGTTGAAATCAACAGCTTGGGGGTCTTCAGGTATGTCATCAAATGAAACCACTTATGGGTCGTAGGTTTTACTACAACTCGTAACTTGGTTTAGTCGGTTACTTTCCTACAAAATTGGGATTCTAGATTTATACCTATGACTCAGTGTATGACTCGTAGTCTTTTCTCTGAGTCATAACTGATCTCGTAAGTATATTTCTGGTAACTAGAATTAATGTACCATGTTTCCTACGAAGGCCTTCTACTGTCCGTAGTCTACCCTAGGCTCCATATTGGAGCCTTTGCAGGTCCATTTATGACTTTTTTTTTGACTATTTTATTTTTCTTTTCCACAATCGTAGGACTAGTAGATGGTGCATCCAAGGTATGTAGTGCATATACTGGGTCTATATTCAATATGACAAGTAGGGTCTATAAGCCCGTGCTATATTTGAGAAGCCCCGGATCATCACTCTTAGGCTGGACAATGCACCTACACTCTGGGACACTAACGCTCGGTATTAGTTGGCGTGGTTAGAAACCCCGTCGGGGAAGTGTTCACCGATGATAGTTCATGAGTTTTATGTATTTTATGTTGTTACCATCAAAAGATCGACCCTAATAGAGAAGGGGTTCCTCACACAGCCCCGCATCATATAAATAATGGTGGCAGGAGTTTTGGTCGGTATATCTGAGACCACTATCCATTGGTTCTTATTTGTTCCTGAGTATCAAGTCACTATTTCCATAGTTGAGTATGACCACCATTTGGAGTAGACTAGGGAAAAGAGGTTGATGATAGATGCAACCTCCAAGGTCATTCTGATGAGATGGATCACTGATCATATTATTGAGCAGGGCCAGGACCCTGATTGGATTTCCACTTCAGAAGCGATCGTGAGCATCTCTCAGCTTCACCGACATGTTTCGGTGGGCTGTTGTTCGTTCACGGATCTGGCCTACTCAAGAGGATAATACCTTGACACTAGACCATACAGTTTTTGTTGCCAACATTATTGTTGGCTATGATATTAACTGTGCCCGCCTTATAGCAAAGGAGATCATGAGTAGGCCTTGAAAAGGTCCACCTCCATTCCCTTCCCATGTTTGATCTACTGCCCATGTATAGTAGTGGGGGTGGAGATTCTACATCAGGTTGATACATTGATAAAGGTATAGAGGACACTAGATACCAACCTGATAAAGGTTGATGAGAATTTTTTGGCCCTTTGGTGAGCACCGCACCAACCAGTCTAACTACCAGAGATGTTCACCGCTGCACCACAGTCTGAGCTTTCATTATTATCTACTACTGTTGCTCTAGAGACAGATGTACCCCCATGGGTAGATACTGAGAGGGAGATGAGCCCCACTACCACTTCTACTACTGTACTAGAGGTTGTACCTACATAACCCTTCTTCACAGGCATACTATATATGTCTTTGGAGTCGATTTAGGCTATGGTACAACATCAGGTTTGCACTGAGGCACAATTGTCTCAATTGCTACAGCAGATACAAGCTTTGTTTCACAAGGCCATTTCAGAGTCTGGGGAGCATGCACAGGCACACATTATTTCCACTATTGAGGAGAGGTTACAATAATTCATGGTCATATAAATGTTTTTGAGAAGTGAGTGGAGTAGTGCCTCAGTTCGACCCAGACTCTTGATATGATAGTTATCCAGACAGAGATCCAGTAGCTCTATACTGAGATGAGAGCCTCATTGGCATCACCTCTTGTGCTACCCATGCTTGAGACGAATATTTAGGAGGTTATTAGTTTGTTTAATGATGAGCCACTGCCATCCCATACCTTTAGGAAGAGGCCTCATCTTAATAATGATCCTGATACTACGAGATAAAAGACGGAGAAGTTAGAGAGGAAGCAGGTAGTGAATGCCACATGAACCTCGATTACAGATAAGATGGCATAACATGCATGAGTACATGAGATGGTAAGGGGTTCTAAACCCTCTGGGCATACTCCTGACACTAGTAAGACCACCCGGCAGATTGAGGGTGGTGATAGATAGACACACACCGGCACATAGGCACCAAGGTATGTTCTTTTGACACCTGTGCTTTACTTTTGCTATTTTTTATTTTTTTTTGCATTGAGGACAATGCAATTGATTTTCAATGGGATGTAGGTATTTATGGGTCTCAAGGAATTCCGAGTAACCAAGGCCTATAACTATCCCAATTTTTGAGTCCACAGGATTTTCTTGCCTATGTTATTTCCCTAAGGAAATTTATTATCTATTGAACCAGCATGTGTAGGATGTGTAGGTAGTATTAGTAGCATATTATAATGGCATCTGTTGCATATGTTAGTTTCATTGAAAAATGATACCCCTCAGTTTTGATTATGATGTGTCGTTAGGATGTTTTGATGAAAACTATGTAAAATCAGTGTTTAATAATGTTTGTTCTGACAGTTTGAGGCTTAATGGTGATAAAATGCGTGATCTGAGAGTCTGTATTGACATTGTATTCAGTTCCATTTGTGTGTGAGGATCGTTGCATGATTATTATACTGTGTTTCAACGTAAAACTTGCCCTATTACTCTTACTGAGACCGTAGGTAGGTAGGTTAGGAAAGAATCTCAGGTCATTTTCCATATTAGTCCACTTAGCCTAAATAGATCAACCAAATACATGTGGTATCCTTGTTCTTATTATTTTGAGCCTTATATGTACCTTTTCTTTGTAAATACCTGAGTAACCAAACCTTTTTGTCTGTGAAATCTTGAAATTGGCCTTGGTCCTTCCTTAACTATGGTGTACCTCGACTCAAGCTAAAAGACTAAGTTATGGGTGGCTACCAAAAGTGGCCCTGGTTCAAAGGTTGAATATTGTGCACCTCAACTCAGGCCAAAAGCCTATGTTGAGGGTGGCTATTGCAAAGGAATCATACCAAATGGGAAAGGAAGAATAGGACTGTAGTAAAAAAAAGGGTAAAATATGGAGTGGGTGCGAGAAACAATCAATAAATGCCAAAAGTTTGAGCTCAAAATAACAATAATCATAACAAAAAATAAAAGGCAATAAGCTAAAAAGTAGGATAATGCACCCGCAATTGTTTGGAATAGGAAAAAGGAAGAATGAGTCAAAATCAGTGTTGGTAGGGCTGAAGTGTGAAATAATGTAGTGTCAAAGAGGATCATTAGTCACTATGTACCTAAAATATCATATCAAAGCCCTCTGAGCATACATTATAACCCTCTGAGCCTACATTATAAGCCTAGAAATTCCTATATTGATCCTAAGTGAACTAGTCGAATGTCATAGTCATGAGTATAAGAGGAAGCCTATGGTATTGTGTTCAATATTCTAATATCTTTGTAAAAGTCCCAAGAATTGAATCTGCATTTATTACTCTGATTGGGATATGAGACTTCTTTTCGTGGGGGCACTGGAATTACATTGTTGATTTTAGTGTATCTTAGTGATTGTTGATTTTGAACATTGCCTCACCTGTCATAGTTATGTTATATTGATTCACATGAGTTTGTCTGATAACTATCTTATATATGCACTGATGAATTTGGTTGAGTATCTAAGAATGATTTTGAGATGATGTATGACATTAGGTTGAGGTCTTTGTGTAGTTGTATTACTTACGTAGACTAAGTCCATCGCTTGAGAACAAGCTATAATTTTAAGTTGAGGGTGTTGATGTGCTACCAAAATACAACACTTTTTATGCTTTAAACTTAGGATTTTGTGCGTTCTCAAAGTGATGTTAGTAAGTTTGATGTGTTTTATATTGTTTTTGACGGATTACATAATTCAGGATGATTTTAGGAAAAATTCTGTAGAATTCAAGTTTTTGGTGGTTTATGGAGTAGTCTATGGGTCGTGATTCACTCCACAAGCTGTAGGATGATTCATGGGTCAGATCCAAGGAAAGGCCAATTTTTAGATGTTGAAAAGTATGAGTTGTCAGACGAGCCATAGAATTCTTCACGACCCTATATGAGTTTGTAGATCAAAGATAAAAAAATATGTTGAATGTTGAAGTGTTACCAGAGGCCACTTACAAGTTGTAAGGTGGATAACGGGTCATGGATAAAATCGTGCCTAGAGGATCAAAGTTTGGAATAGTTTCATGAGATTTAGCATACGAAATCCTTTACAGACCATAAGTCAAAAGACGACCTATAGGAAGGTCTCGTAGGTTGACAATAATTTTTGAGAAATATAGAGGGCAAAGCCTAGGTACAGGTCGTGATTCTATGTAGGACCCGTAACCTCATCCATCTGAACTGTCAAATATGGTTTTTCTAATCCTTTTTGGATTTGTATTTAACTTATTATAAGTAGGTCTTTTAGGTTTTTTTAGAGAGACGTGACAGAGGAAGAATAAAAAACGAGTAGAGAAACTTGAGAACTCATATTTTGTGATTACTTTTGATATATAACATTGTGATTTCTTGTGAAGATTATGGATTTTCTTGTTCTTTAATTCATCATTGTAACTGATTAATTATGCTATTCATTAACATGATTCTTTCATCTACAATGATCATGAGTAGTTAAATCCACAACTAGGGTTGTGGGAACCATGAAGAACTAACTAAGTAAAACTCGGATAATTTGTAATCCTTGAAAAGTGTGCATGTGTGTATTAATTATCTCTTCAATTAGAATGCTTTTTAACCGTGGCCAATGTTAGAACTCACCTAATTCGTACTTTACGGATCTAGGGGGTTATGAATGGTATAAGGGTTAATTAATAGGATTTGATGTTAGTACTCTCGTCTAATCAACCTGAATGGATCAAGGGATGGTTTTACTAGGACACAATAAGGATTAGTAATGTATCACTACGTAGATGGATCAAATTACATAGTGAAATTCACTTCTCACCTGGATCAAAGAGTTTAATGAAAATAACTTACTAGTTTTGCATGCTACACTGGAAAAGGTTACAATTATCTGGTTATGCTTAGTTAGGGAATCATGGGGAACATAATACCCTAGTTATTTCTCTCACTGATTTCACAACACTTGCACTTGACTGATTGCTTTAGTTTAGGTTTAATTATTGTTTTATTCAAACCCCCCCCCCACTTCGGTAAGTAAGAAGATTAATTCATTCTAATTGCTCATAATCACTCCAGATCTAGACCATGTTGCCTGTGGGATTCGACCCTAACCTTTGTTAGGTACTATGTTTTAATAGCAATTTATTTCCCTCAATTTAGAGGTGTAGTTTGGGCGATATCAATCGATCACAAATGACCTTCACGAGCCGTGATACACACCATGGTCCCATGAAGGGTTTTTTTCTGTCTCACTTGGCAATCTTCAGTTTCATGTCATTCCTACCATGGACACTCACCATGACACATGGTACTTTCCACGACTCGCGATGGGTTTCTTGGAAATTTACATGGCGCACTCTACCAATTTTTGATTTTGAGTTATCCCCACAAGGATGCTCACCATGGCACGTGGTGTGTGCCACGACTTGTAGTGGGTCTCGTGGTGGTTCCTTTTGTCCTTTTTGCAAAACACATTGTTCAAATTCCTCTCCTTCAATGAATAGTCTACAAATCATGATGCACTCCACGACCTTTGAAAGGGTCTGTGGAGTCCCACTTGAGCAAAATTTCTTCAGCTCTCTAGCAAGTCTTCTTTACGATTTCCCACTACGTGGCGTGATAAGTTCCACAACCCATGGTAGGTTCCTGTCACGACCCGGATAGAGGCCTAGATGTGACATGGTGAAAGAGAACCTGAAAGTCCTCGATCAAGCCATCATAGTATCATCACACACATCATCAATTCGAAAGTGCGGAAGTAAACACATAGCACATAAGCTCTAAGGGAATCGGGGTTTTAGACTCAAGCTATGGGGATGTTGTCGGGAAAGAGATAAACATGGATTCACATAGCACATAACAATTATCTCTAAGGGGACGGGTAAGTAGGACTCAAGCCATGGGGGCACACTGGGGTTATGGGACCTTCCACATAAGCACATAGTCAACTACAATTCCCAACATCAAGTCATAAGCATAATCAATAACATTCCATAATCAAGGCTCATAAGCATAGCATTCCATAATCATAATATTCAACAATTTGCTAGTCAACGTACAAGAGTTTAGTTTGTCCAACAAGCCTTTACATAAGATAAAGTGAGGCCTCGATATAGTTTGAGACTCACCCTCAATACATAAACAAAGGAAAACAACATAACAAATCTAGTTATATAGAAGGTGGCTATTGCCCTTGAATAAAAGGGCTCACCTCAAGAACAAGTCTTCAAGATTATCACTCGTCGGGCAAGAGTAGATAGAGATTGTCGCCGGCACCTACATGGTTAGAACATGTAGACAAAAGTATGGGTTAGCACAATTAAGTACTAAGTATGCGGGCATGTAAATGCATATGCACATGAACCTATAACAACCTACATGGCAAGGGCACATATATAGAAGTGAATATAAGAAAGGACAATATAACAATATGCCATGAAACTCATGATGCATGAAATGCCATAATGCTTAATATAGAGGGGATGGAACCATAACCGACATCCAAATCCATGTAAGCTACAACATGAACTTTCCCAATGAAAGCTCCACCATTGGATCGGGGAAGATTACTTGTCAAGGGTAATCTCACCACACCTTACGGGCCTCCCATTTTGGTTTGATGGCCACCTTCCTTACAGGTTTCCTATTTTGGAAAGATTTACATAACATAACATATCATATCAAATCATACCTATGGAGGCACATAGTTTGACGGAGAGGAGTATGGAGACTGTGAAGATAGCCCACCCCGACTCCAATCCCTCGGTACTAAGTCCACATCCCATAAGAATACGTATACATATACATATACATGCTTTTAAAACAAAACTTGACATTTGAACTTCAAAACATACATACTTAGGCTTAGGATCCAAACATACTTTAAAATACTCTTATGCATACTTAACAAGAGTTAAACATAGTTCATAGTCATGCATCATGGGCCAAACAACTTTCACGTCATACTTTAGGCATAAGAGTAGCTCCATACATAACATACTTGTCAAATCATATTGGTGTAAACACTCATGTTGCTCAAAGAGCCATATCATAGACTTAGTGTGATCACAACTTAGTCAAACCCATACTTGTTCAAAATCATAGTCATAAACATGTTCGGGACTTAGCCCACATCAAAACTGTCATCATAAATCTTTGAATCATGCATGCAATGCCATGAGGAATAATATGAATAACATGGGTAATGGAACTCAAACTTTACATTCAATTCAAGAGTAGTTCATGAGAAATTCAAGTCAAATTCACCTTTAAATCATCATTTAAGTAATACCCATGCATAAATTAAAAGTGCAAGGGAAATGCATGACTTGATCATAATCAACCATTAAACTTCCATGAAATTCAAACTCAAACCAACTTTAAATCACCTAATTTCTACAGCACATATACCCCAATCAATTAAATACCTCAAAATTTAAAGAACCCAACCTTAATTAAAACTTAAAAATCAAATTTAAAGAGGAGGGTTTTTGGGTCTTCATGGATGAAAGAAAATCCATGAATCAAACCCACATACCTCACAATAGACTAAAGGAATTGAAAAATTAAGCAAGCAAGGTGATCTTCCCCAACTTTCTTCAAGCTTTCAACAATGGAGGTCAAGAGAATTTAGGAAATTTCAAAGTGCAATGGAGAGTGTTAGAATGGAAGAAAAGGGGGTTAGGGTTAGGTTAAGGGGGTTTAGGGGACCTTAGAAAGCCAAAAAGGAGCATAGAAATTAATTAAATTACAAATTAACCATTAATGAAATGGACTAATTAACTGTACACAGTGTCACACGGTTGGCATCAGGTACCCGTCCAGTGGTACACACACCGTGTACCTGTCTGTGTACCATGCCTTGGTTTCATCTTCGGCTCGAACTCTCAATGACTTTCTGGATCACTTCACGGAAGGGTTTCACGGGCCGTGTGGCTTCACACGGACTGTGTACTAGTCCGTGAAGCCACACTTTCCCAGAGACCATCCCCACACCTAGGTCAACTCACTGCCTCACCCACGGAACCCTCAGACGGACCGTTTGGGGTCCCATGGACCGTGGGGTGGTCCGTGGGACTTAACTTTGTCTAGGGGTTGGATCCTGACCAACTTGAATTCACTGGATCACCACACGGACCGTGGACCTTCACACGGACCGTGTACCTTCACACGGACCATGGACCTTCACACGGTCCGTGGTCCTGTCCTTGGGCCATTTCCAGAGCCTATTTCCAACGTCTTCCAAGTTACGGGCAGTCTCACTGTTTTGGCCATAACTTCCTCATACTAACTCTGAATTGAGTGAAACTAGTTGCATTGCGAAGATAACTCAAAGATATTTAATTTAATATATAATATCCCACACAGTTCATCTCATACGAAAAGTTATTATTCCCTAAAGTACACTGCTCAGATTGTCTCTCTAGGCGACCAAATGGTCTGTTTTGTATTTGGCCACTTAAAATCAACCCATGGCTACCAAAATTCACCCATGACCATTCCAACACTATACAATACCAACCAATAATAAATTCAAAAACATTTCGGTCGTTACAGTTCTGTGGCTGTCCAGTTTGTAACTTTTTCATCTTAATCTTCACCCAACATAAAAAATTCATGTTTTCACCTATTTTCCTATCCACAAGAAAAAAATCAAATCATATACACAAAACACGCAATCGATTCACAATTATTTGTTGTTTTAGGTGTCGAAAGTGTCATGATTTCATACACATCATATGTATTCTCTAATAACTAATACTCAACCTGGTCCCTTAACAAAGTAATAATAGAATACAGTAGAAAGTACAATAACACATAAGATTTACATGGAAATATCCTTGCTCAAGGCAGGAAAAATTCATGACCTGTCACATAGGATGTCAACTCAACTTCATTATCATCAAGGAGCAACAAAAAATTATAAGCTCTTACAATCTGTATTAATATCTTAATTCCTTCCCCTTGCTATTATAATTTAGTAACTCAAGAACCCAATCAACAACCCTGTTTCCCACTAAATTAATCAATTGTAATTAATTTAGATTTCAAGACTTTACATAGTTAATTCTAACTATACTTCGCAGAATCACCAAAAACAATGAGCACCTAGTTCCTTTATAGATTAGGACTAGATTTGCAAGATGACCATGGAGAAATACAACTAAAAACAACCTAAAACTAAAAAGACACTCTTCAGACCCATTGTTGGGTTGGTATATCTTTTGGAGTGTAATTTTTCTTCTTCAATTGTAAAAGTAATGAGTGGAAAAAAGTGTATTGTGTCAATGTGTAGTAGACATTATATAGGATAACCACATAATTCTTGAAAAATTTTATTGGTGAAGAGGTCTGTCACACTGATACATTTCGAGCACTCATAAAAAATAGTTATTGGCAGTGTACTATTTTCAACTATCACTTTTCGTAGTACGCAAATAATTCTAATATGGGATCAGTTCCTATATCAGATCTAGCTTATCGAATCATCAAAACTATAATTTTATAATTTCTGCCTTTTTAATGATGAAAACCTCAACTGTACAAAGTTTGTCAACTACACAAAGTTTGTCAACCTCACAAACAATGTCCCCCCTTTTTATAGTTACTTCCCTCTTTTACCATTACTTCCCCCTTCAATCAAGTCACTTTCCTAATTTGTTTTAATCAATCAACCCACAATGTTATCAGCATTAACAACACACAACCTATAATATATCTTTTCCCTTTTGAAATTGTAAAAAAGGCTAGAAGTAAACCAAGTTAAATAGCATGCAAGTTAAGATAAACTGATATTCATAGAGATAAAAAAGTGTAAACAAAAAAGCAGATAGGTAGGAATAAACACAATTGATGTTGTATACCATTCATACACAAACATAAGGATTAACATCACAAAATATTAAAATATTTTACAAATAAAAAAACAAATAATAGATTTCCTTAAGAGGGAATAACATATCGGATTAGGACAAAGGAAATTTAAGAAGAGGGAGGTTTTGGGTGAGGCTTTGAATGAGGAAGGTAAGGCGAGCATCAACAACTTCATGATTCATCAATAACGTGTATTTAAATTCTTCCACCTTGGATGTAAATTGAGCTTTCAAAGAGGAAATATCTTCTGATCCTGGTACCTCTTATGAAGACTTGGCTAATTGAGACTTCAATTGAGCAATTAAAGTGTCCTTCTTTGCCACCAACAAGAACATTTCCTTTGATTTATGCTTCAACTGCTCTTGATTGTCCAATAGCTTAAATACTTTTGATTTCCCTTTCTTCCCTCATCTTCCTTCTATGCATTCACACCCTATGAGTGTGTTGAGGGACATGACCTACTTTATTCTTTCCTTAACCCCATTACCAAGAGTTATGTCACTTTCCTTGAAGTTCTTTACCAACAAATATCTATAGCCCATCCCATGTTTCCCTTTCTTGGTTGTCATAATCTTAGCAATTTATTATTTCAATATAGTGAAATAGTGTGCTTCTCTAATCTAAGAAGTAATGCATTCACAAACTACACATACAACTGAAATGTACCCTTCATGAACTTTTTGGGTACACCAGCCTTGTTCAACTTAGAAACTTTCCTAATTTTTTTCAATAAACGAAGATATAGGGAATTTTCCTATTACGGACCTGATTCATTTGGTTGACACATGAAGAATATTTCCAAGTCATTATTCAACTAGGTGAAAGTGATGATTTTTGACCAGTGTGTTCAATCTGCCATCTTATTCAAAGAGATATTGTAAAAAAATCTCAAACCTTTCTTTGTATATAATTGGGATAGGCCACTCAACCAAGTGAGTCCATCCTTGAATTTCGATATCATCGATCATATCCCTTATGCCTTGATTGTCAATAAATTTGGGATTAAACAATCTTCTACTTAAGACTTTTTGGGTATTAAGAACCTGAATTTTCTATCCCTTAGTAAGTACCTTGTCATCCTTAGGACTAGGTGCCTCTTTTGAGACTGACTCAAGATAGATGAAGATTGTTATTTTCTGTTGGATTTTTCCTTGACTCTTTTTTTGGGAACTCTTTTTTATCCTTATCCACTTGTGTAGTTTCTGATTCCTTCTCCATAAAGTTAAATTTTGAGCTTTACGAAGGTTGTCTTCTTTCTTGAATATGTCTAAGTTTCCTAGCCACTATCCCTACCAAAGTTTTTGACTTAGTATCACTATTTTCCTTTTTCTTGTGAGATGTCAACTACATCTGTCTCAAGAATTTGAGTTTCACTCATTAATTGTCTCTCTTTCTTCTATTTTCCATAGCTTGTGACTTTTTAGCCTTCATAGCATCACTCAATAACTTTCTTTGATAACCTCTTGTAGAATATGGAGTGGATTTTGATTGATTCTCTTTTATGACCTGTTCTTTTCCTTTTCTTGAGAATGTAGCATCCTCCTTCTTATTCTCCGGGATAAAGATCTATTTTTTCATCTTATTCCTATTCAATACCTTCAGTGGAAAGAAGTGTGTCTGTAGTGGGTTTTTGTCAAACTTAGGCATGAAATCCTTCTTTTTAGCCTCTCCAGACTTCAAAATTTCTTCTTTTTCAACCTATAGTCACTTTAATCCTTCTTTTGAGAACAAAAAAAAACTCATCTATCATCTACGTTAGATTTTTCACAACCAATTCCCCGCTTTCTACATAAATACTTGACTCAGTGTTGTTGTTAATTGGTAGATCTCCATTGAAGTTTAGTTTTGACAGTCCAAATAAGGTGGGACCAGGATGGATAAAATCTATATTAGATCTTTATTTTTTAGGATGAACCTTGTATGCCACTAATGGTTTCAAAGTGGGGAGATAAGAGGCATAAAGGTATAAAGAAATTGGGGTTTTGAGAGGGGTTTCAGAGAGATATTGATCAACTGGAGTGTTGATAGTTGAGTGAGTAAGTTTTTGATAAGGTTTAACATATGAGGATTTACTTTACATGAATACTTAAGGATTTTAGATGCATGTCTAGAGAGTTTGACATAATGCAAAATTCAGAGAAGAGAAATGTTACGAAGAAGGGGATGGAGCACTAGAGATCTTTGAGAGTTGAATGAGAACAAAAGGATGAGAAGAATGAGAATTAGAGAGAAAATAAAAGGTGTACCAGGTCCCTTGAAGTGATGCATATGTGAAGCACCGGCCAGTGTTGATACATAAATGGTGGATGCTCAAAACACATGAATAGAAATGTTGAAAGCTTCCTTACTCAAGGAACTTCAAGATAGAGGTGTCTCATTTGGTAATGTCAAAAATGGAAGAAGATATTGTAGGTTGAATGTGAAGAAAAGGACCTGGTCGAAAGAAGAAAGTAATTGTGAAAGGGGGAAGAAATTGTGATAGGGGGAAATGTTGATTGTAAATATGATAATCTTTTTACAATTGTATTTATCATCATAAAAAGGGGGAAATTCTTAAAGTATAGTTTTTCTTATTTAACAAACTCTGGATGTGACCTTGTTTCGTGGTTGAACTATTAGCGTGTAACTGAGAGTAACAGTTGTGAATAGTACATTACAAGCTACCACTTTTGTTAGTGTTCAAGTTTTGAAAGTGTGACAGGCTTATTGACCAATAAAATTACTTCAAGAAAAGGTGGTCATCATATATTAGGTCTTATTATCATTTGAAAAAAATACCCCTGGCATATCATCTCTTTCACAACAAAAAGGGCACCAAAATTACACTCAAGAAATACAATGAAGAAGTACCAAATAGAGCTCAAGAATGTTATCACTTTATCTTGCTAGTTTTTAGTTTATTTCTTCACTCATTTCATGTAAATAAAGTCCTGATCTATAAAGGCACTTTGTGTTCATCTTGAATTATTTCATCTTCTCATCTTCCAATTCATATCTAGAGTTAACTAGGATAGGGTGTCTAAAGTCTAAGCTGATCTCAGTATATAAGTTTAGTGGGCAACTGAGTAGTTGCTGAGTTGAAAAGAGTTTTCATTTTCTTTTTAAGGAGAAAAGGGATTAAGAGGTTAGTCCTTTGATTGCAAGAGTTTATAATTTTTTTGCTCCGTGAAGATAGTGGAATCAAGCTTAAATCCTGTGAGACAGATCATGATTAGTTCTCCCTTGAGTAAGGAGTTTTTCATGTTAAAACTATTGTGTTTTTTGCTTTTTGTTTTTCTTAGTTTTTGTGATAAGTCACTTGATTCCTTATTGTAGTAGACGCGTGCAGTCCACCAATTGGTACCATATCCAAGACTCTCTAAAAGGTTAACACTTAGAGGGAATCTTGTAGCAATGACTTCTACTATTTTGAAAGAAGGACAATTAACAATTCGACCTCCTCATTAATGCTCATTTTTATGGATGGTGGAAAACTCGGACACATCATTAAAGGTTGTCCTACGTACAAGCTGGAGTATAAAGAATATATCAAGACTGGTAAAGATAAAAATAAGAAGTGGGACCAGTTCTTGAGAAAATTTAAGAGAAGAGTTGCAGTTGATCAGATTGTGAAGAAGGCTCTTGAGGTTTGGGACAATTCTTCAAGTGAATCAGAGGAATCTGAACATCCTGGTGATGCATCCATGCTAGCCATCGAGAATGATGAGGATATGTTCAACTCAATATTTGCTTTTATGGCAAAATTTAATGATGAAGATGAAGGAGATGATGAGGTAACTGTTGATGATTATAAGAAAAATTTGAATGTATATTCTCTTAAAAGGCAGAGAAAATTGGTTGTTGTGTTAATTGATTCCCTAAGTGAGTTGACAACTGAAATAAATTTTTTGAACAATAGTTTAGATATCTTTAAAAATGAAAACAAAATCCTTTTGGTAGCTCAATTATCTAAAATGAAAGAGAAGTTAACTATTTTGGAGTCTGAGAATATAGATCTTAAAGGAAAATTAACGAAGGAATTTTCTAATCATTCGAAAAGGAAAAATATGATTAGTAGCTTACAACTTGAATTAGAAGAGAAGTTAAAAGATAATGAATTAAGGATCAATTTAGCTTTAGAAAGAAATGTTGTTCTAAAGAGGGACTTGCTCAGGACTAAAGAAGAGTTGAATAAATTATTGAAGTGGACTACATCTTCTAGAATCTTAGAAAATCTCACCAGCCAAGAATTTAAGAATGGAAAGGATTTGGCTTATGTGAAAAAAAATCCTCCTTACAGCTCTTACAATAAGTATATCACTGTGTCTGATAATCTTCTTTGCATTTATTGTGATAGAAATGGGAATCTCAAAAAGGATAGCCCTACCAAGAGAGTCTTTTGAAATATGCCAAATAGAAGAAGTATAGGACCACACTTGGTCCCATGCTAAAATCAAAGACTAGTTCTGATTTGAAGAAAATGACCTTACCTCAGTGGATAAGAAAAACACTTGTTACTCTTTTATCTGCATATTGAGAACTCAAACTTAAAGGGTTTCCAAATCTATCAAGTGATCCGTATGCAGGTGAGGAAGGAAGCACCGGTCAGTGTTGGTATATAAATAGTGGATGCTCTAAACACATGAATAGAAATGTTGAAAACTTCCTTACTCGATGAATTTCAAGATTGAGGTACCTCATTTGGTAATGTCAAAAGGGAGAATATATTTCATATTGAATGTGAAGTAAAGGACCTGGTTGAAAGAAGGAAGTAATAGTGAAAGGAGGAAGTAACTGTGATAGGGGGAAGTGTTGATTGTGTAACTGATAATCTTTTTGCAATTGTGTTTATCATCATCAAAAAGGGAGAAATTGTTAAAGTGTAATTTGATGATTTGACAAACTCTGGTATGGGACCTAGTCCCATGGTTGAACTATAGGTGTGTAACTGAAAGTGACAGTTGTAAATAGTACATTGCAAGTAGTCACTTCTGGTAGTGCTCAGATTTTGGAAATGTGGTAGGCCTATTGACCAATAAAATTGCTCCAAGAAAAAGTAGCCATCATATATTAGGTCTTATCAACATTGGAAAAAAATACCCTTGGTATATCATCTCTTTCACAACAAAAAGAGTACAAAAATTACTCTCAAGAAAAATAAGGAAGAAGCAACAAATTGAGTTCAAGAATGTTATCACTTTATCTTGTTGGTTTTTAGTTTATTTCTTTCTCATTTAATGTAAATCAAGTCCTTATCTATAAAGAAACCTAGTGTTCATATTGTATTATTTCATTTTCTCATCTTGCAATCTATAGCTAGAGTTAGTTGGGATGGGGTGTCCAAAGTCTAAGCTGATCAGAGTAGATCAGTTTAGTGGGTATCTATTTTTGGGGGGTAAGTAGGGGTAGTAGAAAGTAGGTGGGTAGTAAGTAGGGTAGTGCACTATTTATAATATTTTTATTTTTTATTATCATTATTTTTTATTTTTGAGGGGTAAGTAGGGGTAGTAGAAAGTAGGTGGGTAGTAAGTAGGGTAGTGCACTATTTATAATATTTTTATTTTTTATTATCATTATTTTTTAATGTGTAGTATGTGTAGTATTTTTATATGTATATATTGATATTTTTATTTTTAATT
>JBCEWC010009317.1:0-18892 GCA_038996855.1 Solanum aculeatissimum
CATAAGAAGAATCTCAAAAAAACCTTCATAAGGATTCAATTCATTCACAATTAAACTATTACAAAGAATTATGCATGAAAACTCAATTCTCTCGAAATCTTGTATTCATCATTAGTAAGGGCACATAGGAGAATAATCCCACACTTTAAGTTAGCCTTACATACCTGGAAAATTTGAAGAACAATCAACTCTCACAAGACCTTCACTCACGTGCTTGGAACCCTAGGTTTATCCTCTCTTCGAAGCTCTCCAAAAATTTAAGTGTAGATTAGATGAAAATACCTGTAAGGTACTGATAAGGACCCTTAATAGTCCCCAAAACGTTATGAGTTTATTAAAAAAAGAATGAAAAAGTCAAATTACCCTTCAAGAAAAGCTGTCGAAGTGGACCACAAAATCCCATTTACGACCCTTGGAACAGGTCACGGGTCGTGGTCCTCTCTTGTGGATAATCAAACTAAAATATTAGTTTCTGAAACTTAATATATGGCTCGTGGAACATTTCACGACTTGTGGAACCTTTAGTAAACTTTTGGCCACATTTTTGAGATCACTGGAACATTCTACAAGACCTACCCACGACCCGTAAGATGCTTTACGACTCATAGGGACCTTCCGTAAACTTTTGGGCATGCTTTTGATGTTACTGGAACCTTTCACAAGAATTATTCACAACCCATAGAAGATTTTATAACCCGTAGATGGGTTCGTGAATTCTGGAGTTCAAAATCTGAATTTTTGGACCTTTTCACAAAACCTAAGTTTACGGGTCGTACTCTGATCCCCGACCCGTAAGGGGTTTCGTGGAACAACTCTACAACAGATAATTTCCAGTAAAACGATCATAACTTTTGACTCCGAACTTCAAATGAGGTGATACCTGTTGCGTTAGAAATCTAATTCAAAGAGATTTCATTTGATGGGTCATAAGCCACCTAATTATTTGTGTTCTAAGAGTTATGATAGTTTAAAGTCGATCCTTGCATAATTGATCACTAGAAACTCAATTTATTGGGAAGTTTTAAATTCGTCTAAGTGTTAGAATTCTCTTATGACCCTAATACACTTCTCATAGGTAAGAATGCATCTCGAAACGTAGGTACATATGAGGATAGAGTTACGGGGTGTCACAATATCTCCCCTTTGGGATCATTCATCCTTGAATGATGAGTAACTCAAGGCTTATTAAGCAAGAACACTATCAAGAACTCAAATACTCGGATACTCAAATACTCATACTCCAATAATCAATTTCAAATCAGGATTCAAAATTGAAAGGCTATTTTTAACATCATCATTAGGCACGAATACAGTTAAAGACATGCATACTCAAATATTCATGAACTCGAGAGGGAACTCAGAGATAAGAACTCAACGATGGAAAGATAAGTCAGGTAATAGAAATGAATTAATACCATTAATATCATCATTAGGAGGCACAAAGAGATGAGGGTATCTAGCCTTCATATCCTCTTCAGCTTCCCATGTAGCCTCTTCAACAGATTGACTTCTCCACAATACTTTTACTGATGCAACCTCTTTAGTTCTCAACTTGCGAACTTGATGATCCAGGATTTGGACTGGCATCTCTTCATAACTCAGACTATCCTTCACTCCAATGTCTTCAACAGGTATAACCAAGGACGTATCTCCCAAACACTTCTTAAGCATAGAAATATGAAAGACCGGATGGATGGCTGCCAACTCCTGTGGTAGCTCCAACTTATAAGCTACGTTTCCCAATCTTTTCACAATTTGGTAAGGATCAATGTATCGAGGACTCAACTTTACCTTCTTCCAAAACCTCATTACACCCTTCATGGGTGATACTTTCAAGTATACTCAATCATTTACTTCAAACTCTAGGTCCCTTCTCCTAACATCAGTGTAGGACTTTTGGCGACTCTGTGCAATTCTCAATCTCTCTTGAATTATCTTTACTTTCTCCATAGCTTGATGTACTAAGTCTATTCCAATCAACCCTGGTTCACCTACCTCAAACTACCCAATCAGGGATCAACATCTCCTCCATAGAGAGCCTCATATAGAGCCATCTGAATGCTCGAATAGAAGTTATTGTTGCAGGAAAACTCAGTCATAGGTAAATGATCATCCCAATTACCCTTAAGGTTAATGGTGCAGGCTATTAACATATCCTCCAAGTTCTGAATTGTGCGTTCTTCCTAGCCATCAGTTTGAGGGTGAAAAGCGGTGCTAAGATTCACCTTCGAACCCAAGTCTTTCTGGAAAAATTTCCAAAACTGTGTAGTAAATTAGGCTCCTCTATCTGAGATGATAGACAAAGGAACTCCGTGCAATCTAACAATATCTCTTATGTATAACCGAGCATAATCCTCTGCAGTATTAGTTGTCTTTACTGCCAAGAAGTGCACAGATTTATTCATTCTGTCAACTATCACCCAAATCGAATCATGCTTCCTGCGAGACCTCGATAAGCCTGTAATGAAGTCCATATTGATCATTTCCCATTTTCATTCTGGACTCTCAAATTCTGAGCTACTCCACATGGCCTTTGATGCTCAACTTTAACTTGTTGGCAGTTAGGGTATTTAGAAACAAGCTCAGCAATGCCCCTCTTCATCCGACTCCACCAATAAACCTTTCTCAAGTCGTGGTACATCTTAGTTGATCCTAGATGAATGGAATACTTAGAATTATGAGCCTCTACCATGATCCTCTCTCGAACACCATCAACATCTGGAACACATAGTCTACCTTGATACCTCAATACTCCATCTCCCCCTTTTGCGAAAGCCATCACCTTCAGTCTATGCACATCTTTCTTCAATTGTAGCAAGATGGGGTCTCGATCTTGCTTTTCCTTCAACTCTACTACAAGAGACGATGCAGACCCATTTTAAATATCAACCCCACCTTCATTAGACTCCTCAATTTGGACTCCCAATCGAGACAATCTATGCACTTCCCTTGCATACTCTTTCTTTCCTTCCTCAACATGGGTCGTATTGCCCATTGACAACCTGCTAAGAGCGTCAGCAACAACGTTAACTTTACCTGGGTGGTAGAGGATGCTCATGTCGTAGTCTTTGATCAACTCCAACCATCTTCTCTATCATAGGTTGAGCTCTTTCTGGTTGAATACCTATTGCAGGCTCTTGTGATCAATAAACACATCTACATGCACCTCATACAAGTAATAGTGCCATATCTTTAGTGCAAATATCACTACAACTAACTCTAAGTCATGAGTGGGATAATTTCTCTCATGGGCCTTGAGCTGTTTGGAAGCATAAGCGACAACCTTTCCATTCTACATCAATACACTCTCCAATCCCACTCTTAAAGTATCACAGTAAATCACGAATCCGTCGGTCCCTTCAGGAAAGGTCAATACTGGGGTAGCCGTCAACCTTGTTTTCAACTCTTGGAAACCCTTCTCACATTCATCAGACCACTGAAACTTGACCTTTTTCTGAGTCAGTCTAGTCAACGATACAAATATGGAAGAGAATCCTTTAACAAATCTGCAGTAGTAGCTAGCCAAACCCAAAAAGCTCTTTATGTATGTGGGAAAGATTGGCCTCGACCAATTCTTGACTACCTTGATCTGTTGAGTGTCCACCGTATGCTATCGCCTAAAACCACATGGCCTAGGTATGCCACAAATTTGAGCCAAAATTCACACTTCGAAAACTTTGCATATAACTCATTATCCTTGAGCATCTGCAAAGCGATCCTAAGGTGATTAGCATGCTCCTCCTCATCTCTGGAATACACCAAGATATCATCAATAAATACTATCACGAGCTTGTCAAGATACTGTCTAAACACTTTGTTCATCAAGTCCGTGAAAGTTGCAGGTGCATTTGGCAACCCAAAGGACATTACCATGAACTCAAAGTGATCATATTGGGTTTGGAAAGCCATCTTTGGGATGTCACATTCTCTCACTTTCAACTGGTGATAGCCTGATTGGAGGTCTATCTTGGAGAAAACAGTGGCACCCTAAAAGTTGGTCAAACAAGTCATCAATTCTTGGAAGGAGATATTTGTTCTTTATGGTGACCTTGTTTAGTTGCCTATAATCAATACACATTCTAAAAGTCTCATCCTTCTTCTGCCCGAATAGGACAGGAGCACCCCAAGGAGAAATACTCGATGTAATGAAATCCTTGTCTGATAGATCTTTCAAATGCACCTTCAATTTTTTTAACTCGGCTGGAGCCATTCTATACGGAGGAATAGATATGGGCTGAGTATCGGGAAAAATATCAATCCCAAAGTCGATCTCCCTATCAGGAGGGACTCCAGGCAAATAATCAGGGAAGATATCAGAAAACTCATTGACAACTGGAACTGGCTCAAAAGGTGGAGACTCTACATCATCAACCTTAAATCGTACAAGGTGATAGATACACCCTTTAGAGATTATCTTTCTAGCCTTAAGGTAAGAAATAAACTTACCCTAAGGCACTGCAGAACCACCCTTCCACTCTATAACAGGCTCATTTGGAAATTGAAATCTGACAATTTGGATTCTACAATCAGCCGTGGCATAACAGGCATGAAGCCAGTCCATGACAAGGATCACATCGAAGTCAACCATCTCTAACTCAATAAAATCAACAAGAGTATCCTTATGATAGATAGACACTATACAATCTCTATAAACCCTTTTTGCTATAATAGACTCACCAGTAGGAGTGAAAACAACAAAGGACTCAAGAAGACACTTAGAAAGGATCTCAAATTTACTGGCCACATAAGGAGTTACAAAAGACAATGTGGTACCCGGATCAAGTAATACATAACAATCAAAGGTGAAAACTTGAAGCATACCCTTCATGACATTTGGTGCAACTTCCTAATCATGGCGAGTGCCCATGGCATACAAACGGTTTGTAGCCCCGCTTGTGTTAGAAACAATACCCTTTTGATTCCCTCTAGTCGGTGGTGCTGGTGTAGAAGATTGAGCCTTGTCAGCCCACTTCGAACAATCTCTCTGAAAATGACCCATTTAGCCACACTTATAGCACACATCTCCTCTCTCACGGCATCTCCCCATGTGTAGTCTGCCACACTTGCTACATGACGGCTTACCTTGTGAACCTAGAGTCATACTCGCTTGCGATTGAGATCCTTGGGCTCTGAAGTTCTGACACTTATGCTCACTCCAATTTCTGGGGGTTGGTGCACTGGCAGATGAAGGCACTGACCCTGATTGAAACTTGCTACCATTCCCATTTTCTCTCCTCCCAACCTCATGGTTGGATGTTTTAGCCCTCTTATTCTTGATCTCCTCTCTGTCTTGTTGTCTCTCCTCCTCAGTTTGCTGCACATAGATCATCAACCTGCTTATGTCTATGTCGCTCACAAGCATAACTCCTCTTCCATATTTCTTTGGCCATTTGTTAAACCCATCAACGTACAAACCCATTTTACTTCTCATATCAACGACCATCTCAAGAGCATAGCGAGACAACTGCATAAACTTAAGGCCATACTCCTTTACTGTCATAGAACCCTGTTTTAGATTCAAAAACTCTCTCACCTTGGCCTTTTTCAACTCCCTCAAGAAGAATCTACCCATAAAATATTCTAAAATATGACCCAAGTCAGAACTGGGACACCCTCTCCTCTGCCCTTCTTCCACTGGTCAAACCATAGTCTGGCAACACCTTTGAACTGGTAGACATCCAACTCAACCCTATCAGCATCGATCACATGCATCACTTAGAACAATTTTTGTAGCTCATCAATATAGTTCTCAGGATCCTCATTAGGCATAGAGACGGTGAACTCAGGCGGGTTCATTCTTAAGAACTCTTGAACCCTGGATGTGTCTTATGCATCCTGTCTAGCAACCGGTGTTGTTACCGACTGGGCCAAAGTCTGGATGGCGTGGCGAAATTTAACATTTATGATGTCAGCCTGACGTGGTTGTTTAGGGATGACTTGGCCTATGGGTTCATCCTAATTCTGGGGCTCTGGTTGGTTACATTTTGTCTGACCGAGCACCCTCTTCCTCTTATTGCTCTTCTTGGAGGCATGGTCATAATTCTGCAAACGTGGAACACACAGATTAGAAGAGAATTTCATAGAGTTTAACTCTATAGCACGAGTCAGAATATGAAAGAAGTGTAACCCTTCCTAATGTCCCATAGCTTCCTGCTTATCCAGTGTGGTGCATAACACATCCATAAACAAGACTCTACTAGACACGACTTCATAGACTCCTTAGGACACTTGAACTCTGTGCTCTGATACCAAGTTTGTCACGCCCCGAGAGGGTACCCTAGACATGGCCGGCACTCAGAGACTATTGCTAGTCCCCAAGCGAACCACTTGGTCTCATCACATCCATTCAATCAATAAATAATGCATCAGCAGAAAACTTAAAGAAACTAGAAAGTAGGCAACCTCAGTATATGAAGAGTTAAATCAAGTAAATATGCTAGGATGGAAAGAACTAGCTCAGAATCAATATACAATCAATAAATTGACTCTAGTCTATGAAACCTCTATCAACTAGTCAATGGTGCCAATGACAGGTCCATGACTATCTTCAATCAGAGAAAAATCAAATCTAAAGACTAACTCTAAATCTAGATGAAATAATACATATTCTCCGAACTCAAGGAGGACTTACCTATCAGCTAAAATAAGGAGAAGATCTTCAACAAATCACCTGTTGATAATCTCTAGCATCTGTCTCTGCATCATGAAAAGATATAGGCTCAAATGGGCGTTAGTACATGGAATATACTGGTATGTAAAATAGCTGAGTGAAACAGGTAAGGTATAATAATAATAACTCAGAAATGCTAAATCAAGATATCAAAGTCTATCTAAAACAAGAGTAAAGAATAGACAATGACCAATCAATATAATCCAAATCAATCTGATCCAATCAAATTAGAGTACTATCAGTATGAGACCTACCTAGGAGTTTCTCTTATCCGACAACAATCACTTATGAGCCAGTGATAGTATAACAATATCGTTGATATTTCCACAACCGTTCATTACTTGCCAGGGTAAAGAATGAATCGATCCATAATGGATCAGATCAAATCAAATGAGTCCTCTATTCTTTCAGTGGCCTATCAAGAGGAAACATCCAACTCAATGGTTTCAATCCTCTTCTACGCTTGGCGATATAGTTCTGGAGTTCGAGTTGGACTCACTCTCACTCTACTCGGTGATCGATACTTCTCCCAAAACTCAATGCTCATAAGACCTCAATCACTCCAATCAATAAATTGTTGAGTCTCTTAATAGACTCTTTTAACTCATCAATTTTTTTATCAAGTCAATCTATCACTTTAGACCAATCTTTATGGTTCAATCATGCAGACTCGCAGAACCATCAAGTGTTATCAACCTATCATCATACTCAATCATAATAACCATCAATATCCTCAAATCAAGGCTCTAGACTCAATCTCTAGGTTCATTCATGCATTCTTTTATGAAGTAATATATATACATATATGGTTTCTGAAATAATTCATAAAAAATATTTAATCAATGAAATTAGGTTTATGATGATCATCAACATATAATATATATATATATAGTTATAAGGAAAATCTCAAGAAAACCTTCGTAAGGATTTCATTCACAAGGAAACTATCACAAAGAATTATGCATGAAAACTCAATTCTCTCGAAATCTTGTATTCATCATTAGTAAGGGCACATGGGAGAACAATCCCACACTTTAAGTTAGCCTTACATACCAGAAAATTTTTAAGAATAATCAACTTTCACAAGACCTTGACTCACGTGCGTAGAACCTTAGGTTTGTCCTCTCTTCGAAGCTCTTCAAAAATTTAAGTGTAGAATTAGATGAAAATACCCTTAGGATACTTATAAGGACCCTTAATAGTCCCCACAATGTCGTGGATTTATTAAAAAAGAATGGGAAAAGTCAAAATTACTCTTCAATAAAAGCTGTCAAAGTGGACCACGAAACCACGTTTACGACCCATGAAACAGGTCACGGGTCATGGTCCTCTCTCGTGGACAATCAAATCAAAATATTAGTTTCTAGAACTTAATACGAAACCTATGATACAGCTAGTGAAACCTTTCAAAAACTTTTGGCCACGTTCTTGAGGTCATTGGAACATTCTACGAGACCTACCCATAACCCGTAAGATGCTTTACGACTTGTAGGGACCTTCCATAAACGTTTGGGCATTCTTTTGAGGTTACTGGAACTTTTCACGAGACTTATTCATGACCCATAGAAGGTTTTACGATCCATAGTTGTGTTCGTGAAGTCTGGGACTCAAAATACAACTTTCTGGAACATTCTACGATACCTAAGTTTATGGGTCGTACTCTGATCCAGGACCCGTAAGGGATTTTGTGGAACAACTCTACAACAGACAGTATCTAGTAAAATGACTATACCTTTTAACTCCTTACTCCAAATGATGTGATACAAGTTGCGTTGGAAAGCTAATTCAAAGCGATTTCATTTTATAGGTCATGAGACACCTAGTTATTTGTGTTGTAAGAGTTATAATCATTTGAAGTTGACTCTTGTATATTCCATCACTAGAAACTCAATTTATTAGGAAGTTTTGAACTTGTCTAAGTGTCAGAAGTCTCTTATGACCTTAATACACTTCTCATAGGTAAGAATGAGTCTCGAAACGTAGGTACATGTGTGGATAGAGTTGTGGGGTGTCACATGAGTGACATTACAATAACAATTTATCTTGTCACATTGAAGGCAAGTGATGCTTCAATAATGATTTAACTTGTCATGTTGAAGGCAAGTGACACTCTAATGATGATTTAACTTTGTCACGTTGAAGGCAAGTGACGCTACAATAATGATTTAACTTGTCACATTAAAGGCAGGTGACACTCCAATAATGATTTAACTTGTCACGTTGAAGGCAAGTGACACTACAATAATGATTTAACTTGTCACATTGAAGGCAGGTGACACTCCAATAATGATTTAACTTTTCACATTGAAGGCAAATGACACTCCAGTAATGATTTAACTTGTCACGTTGAAGGCAAGTGACGCTTTAAAAATAATTTGACTTGTCATGTTGAAGGCAAGTAACGTTCTAGTAATGTAATGTGTCACACTGAAGAAAGTGACACTTCAATAATGTAACGTGTCACGTTGAAAGAAGTGACGCTCCAATAATAATTTTAATGTGTCACGTTAAAAGAAGTGACGCTTCAAAATAATTTAACTTATCACATTAAAGGAAGTGACGGTCCAATAATGATTTTAACGTGTCATGTTGAAAGAAGTGACACTCTAAAATAATTTAACTTATCACATTGAAGGAAGTGATGCTCCAAAAACACTTTAACCTGTCACATTGAAGGAAGTGACTCTCCAAAATAGCTTAACTTGTCACACTGAAGGCAGTGATGCTCCAAAATAGCTTAACTTGTCCCACTGAAGGCAGTGACGCTCTAATAATGATTTAGCTTGTCACGTTGAAGGAAAATTACACTCCAATAATAATTTAACTTGTCACATTGAAGAAAGTGATGCTCCAAAAATACTTTAACCTGTCACGTTAAAGTAAGTGACTCTCCAAAATAGTTTAACTTGTCACACTGAAGGCAGTGATGCTCCAATGATGATTTAACTTGTCATATTGAAGGCAAGTGGTACTCTAATGATTATTTAACTTGTCACGTTGAAGGCAAATGACACTCCAATAATGATTTAACTTGTCAAATTAAAGGAAGTAACACTCCAGTAATGTAATGTGTTACACTAAAGGCAGTGACACTTCAATAATAACTCACAACTTAAAAAATAAAAGATATGCTGCATTTTTTGGAATACACAATTCAATGAAATAAAATAGGCATTTCAAATTGATGGGATTAGCCTAATGTCACATCATTTAAAACAAACAATCATATTTCAAAAGAAAAATGCAATTTATATGAAAAAGAATTCAAGGATAATTAGGAAATCAATTATTATTTATAAAAATAGTCTGCGAACCAATTAATTTCGAGTAAGGGTTCAAGTCATTCCGAAAGGAAGGTATTAGTACCCTCCAGAATCCACAATTGTGGGTCCCGACTGAACTCATTTTTCCAAATTGAGGAGGAGATATAATATATAAAATAAATATAAATAATCACAAAATATACACAATAAATGAAATAAAAAATAATATGAGAAACGATCTAATATTTGTCTAACGTCAATAATATACACAATACTAAATAAATAAACAAGCAAACAACTCCATGTACCTACAAAAACACCACCAATAACTAAAAATAAAATTCGTCATATATACATGGAAGACCTTGAAAATTGATAGTAATTTCTTCATTGTCCCATTTTAATACACAATATATATACACAAATTTAAACTAAAACCTTTTGAATTTTTAAAAAATGCGATGACATGAATATAAACTAACTTTTTCCGTCTTTTTTTAAAGAGAGGCCTCGAAATCCGACGTATAGATTTTTCATTGGCCAATTTTAACAAATAATGTCAATATCAATATAAAAGAAATGTAACAATTAATTAATATAAAAACAACATTAGTGAAACAAAAGCTAATTGAAAGAATAAATAGAGAAACGACATAATCCACTCGACTCACAAGACTAAATAACTCATTAGAGTAGGAGAATATCTAAAATTAGTCCACTAGTAATGTTAATTAGAAGAAATGAAAATATCAAAGAAAATAAATAAACAACAAATAATAAATGACTAAAACAAAGACGTTAATAACTAAAGCAAACAATGGATAGATGGTACAAAGTAAAAATTCTTAATGTTGTGAACAACAAAGAAATGTCATGGTGAAAATAATAATAACAAAATAATAAACTGTAATGACCCGTTAGGTCATTTAGATGATTAGTCCTCTTATTTTTATAAAATATTCTCCTCGTAAAATTTTGTGGGTACTTTGGACTATTCGTTAACTAAGACTATTTAATTTATAGGTAAGTTTGAATAATTAATATAAGTGGTGAGTTAAATATTAATTTGTTTAAAACCCTATATTACTTGGTACATGTATTTTAAAATAAATTAGGGTAATATATATATATATATATATATATATATATGTCACTTTTACTAATTAGTTAAAAAAAATAAAAGAAAAGAGAAGCACGTACCTGAACAACACGAAGGGGCGCCGCACTGCTCAGATGGGATTTTCCATTCTTTCAATAAGTGTAGTGATGATTAACTTAGAAAAATATGAGAATGGAATGACTATTAAAGATTATGATGATTGGATTAGTTAGTAAAGTTAGAATATATGTGCATAAGGAACATGACAAGTTGGTTAGTCGTAATAAACAAACAATTCCCTATTCTCTGAAGTTAAGAATTGAAAATTGGTTGGTGAGTGGAATTAATGATTGGTGTTCAACTAGATGTCCTTAATCACTACACATACTAGGAACTGGCTTTTAACATTATAGGTGTCTCCTTCATCGATGCCTTCTACCAGTGTTTTTGGTTCATTGGTTAGTTGAACTTATTACTTCGTGGTATGATTTTCAATGTGTATATATATGAATATACTTTTTTGTATTAATATTGGGGGTTTGTATTGTAAGGATAACCATTAGAATTACGACGTAATCCTATGCTTAAAATTTTAGGAACATGAAACTTAACTATAAATTTAGGTGAATTTTTGGGTCTAGGCTAAGACATATAGCAATATGGGTGTTGTTAGTTTAAAATTCTTATTGTGATTATGTATTTGACTAGATCGTGGTGTTATGGATTCTATTCGAAAGGAAAAAACTCATGTGCTTGTTCGATCGTGATTCAACTGAGGCAAGTGAATTTCTTAACCTTTATTAACTATATAGAATCTTGTGCTTCCTTGTATGAGGTGTTGAGAATGATTTTGAATTATTGAGTTAATGTTGATGTTGTATCAAGATTATGTTATTGTGAATTGTGCCTTGTATTAAAATTAGTCATCTCCTCATTATGGTGTAAGCATAACTTGCACTGATTTTTTTGACAAGTGTTATGTGAACTGAGAAAAGAATAAGAATTAAAGAGGATGTACCATTTTGAGGGACGTGTCGCACGCCTTGACGGATACTATAATTCGAGGGTCGTGTCGCACGTCGTGACAAATACTATAATTCAAGTGTCGTGTCACACACTGCGATGGATACTATGATTCAAGGATCGTGTTGCACGCCGCAATGGATGCATGGACTAAAAGTCGCCCATGGATCCTGGACTGAGAGACAGCGGGTGTGTATCACTACACTAGACATGCATCATTATAGTTGTTATTATTGTGTGGCATTGCATTGCACATTCTCAGCATTTATGAACTTGTGAGTGCCTTTTTGTGAAACTTTTAATAGACGTACTTGATCCCTTGTGTTGTTGATCTATAGTTGTTGGTGTGATATTATTGAACTATACGATATGTAGGTTATGAACTGTGAGGTTGGGCTGGTTTTATGCAGGTCGTAGTTGTGGAGGTTCGGTTGGGGTGTTAGGAGTACTCGTATTCTATATTACTTGATTTTGTGTTTAGTAGTTCATTTGTTGGGTACTGTGTGTTTAGTACTCATGCCTTGCTACTACATTTTTATAGGTTACGAGCTCAGATCTTCGTGATACCCTCTATTTTTCTTGTTTGAGGCTTCTTGTGGAGATTGTGTAAGGTAGCTTCTTTTCATCCCAGCAAACTCTCACTCCTATTTATGATTTTGTTCTACTTTAAAGACAATATCATTTAAGACTTATGCTTTTTTTCAAATCTATTGTAATACATTAAGTGGCTTGTGCACGTGACAACCAGGTTTTAGGAATTTTTAATTAAGTTGATTTATTATCCGTAGTTAAACCTTTATTTTTATTGTTTCTTCCGCACTTTATCATTGTAATTGAGTTTTTGGCTGACTACTCTTGGTGGGGAAAACACGAGTTCCATCACACCCATTTTTGGGTCGTGACAGATGGTATCAGAGCCCCAGGTTCATAGGTCTCACGTGCATACAAGACAAGTCTAAGTAGAGTCTCAAGGATCACTATAGAGACGTTTGTGCTTATCTTTGAGCGACTATAAAGACTGTTAAAAACTTCTTTTTATTTATTCTCTCTTTTCGTGCGTGGTTATCTTTGTTAGTACTGAGTTATGCCCACGATCTTTTGACTGATGCAAGGATTAGAGCTACTATTATTTGTGGTAGAGGTGAGACAACTCCCGAGACAGTTGTTGAGACCCCAGTTAGGCGTAGGTGTAGAGCTCGTGGTTGTGGAGCGGCACCTGTTAGAGGGCGGGCTAGATGGGCTTCTTTGGAACCACAAATAGAGGTTGGTGTGGACCAGGTCCTTTCAGAGCACGTAGCCTCACCTTTACTGCAGGATAGTATATTGAGGGTGTACTGATTATACTTGAGAGTTTTGCTCCGAGAGGTAACGCGATAGGTATGCCAGGAGATTCTCAGACTCCGAATCAGCATCAGGCTCCTATAATTCACGGTCCAATGGAGCAGCCACCATTGGGTCCTAGAGTTGAGATTGATCCTGCACCAACTGTTGAGGTTCGGGGTATGCCATTGGCTATATTAACTAAGGATAAGCAACGCCGCTATGAGCAGTTTAGAAAGATGAACCCATCTTAATTTCAAGGTGGGAGGAAAGAGGATGCTCATGAGTTTCTGATTACTTGTAGAGAGCTACTAGATACTGTCGATTTAGCTGAGTCACACAGGGTTCGATATGTTACTCTTCAGCTTCGTGGTCCATCCAGAGAATAGTAGAGGACATATTCAGGATCTTTGCTAGTGGAATCTCCCACAGTGTCTTGGGAGATGTTCTCTGGTGCTTTCTATGACCAGTTTATCCCTTAGAGCGTGAGGGAGGAGAGTTGCTTGAGGTTTGAGAGGCTGAAGTAGGACAACTTATTAGTCATTGAGTATGAGACTCATTTTTTTCAGTTATCTAGACATGCTGCAACCATTATTCCAGGTGAGATAGAGAAAGTTTGTAGGTTTGTGAGAGGACTGACCTATTTTATTTGGCAGTGTTTAGAGTATCTAGAGATGAAACTTCTTTTCAGTCTGTTATGAGTGTAGGTAAGGAGGTACGGCTGATAGAGAGAGAAGAGTTTGGGGACCCCAAGAGGGCCCGTGTACCTGGCCAATTTTTTGGTACCTCATCTGGAGGTAGAAGGCCCTATAGAGGGAGTGGCTCATTCCAACATCGAGGACTGGTTCATGCATCATTACCAACATCTAAGGAGGGTCATACATATCGCAGATCTTATAGTATGAGTCATGACTTGTATGGTTCATAACAGCAGCCTACAGGGCGAGACAATTATAGCAGTTCTTCAGGATCAACACATCAGTCCCAAAGTCAGAGGTTTTGTTATGGTTGTGAAGATCTTGATTATATGATACAACAGTATCCCTCACTAAGGGGACAACGAGGTCCCTATTATAGTTCTTCAGTTCAGACTAGACCACCAGCACCACCATATAAGGGGTGAGGCAGAGCTCTGACAGATAGAGGTGGTCAAACTTCAGGCAGAGGGGCGAGTGGTGCCATAGTTCCGTAGAGTAGGGGTAGAGGCATTACTCAGACAAGTGGTGGTAAAGGATCACAGTGTTATGCATTTCTAAGGAGGCCCGAGGTAGAGGCTTCTGACACAGTCATCACAAGTATTATCCCAGTTTTTCATCGACTTGCGTCTGCATTATTTGATCCTGGATCTACCTACTTTTATGTGTATTCCTACTTTTCATCTAGATTTGACTTATTGTGTGATTGTATGCATGAACCTATTCATATTTCTACACTAGTAGGTGAGCCTTTAGTGGTGGATCGAGTGTATCGATCCTGTCTTGTTTCTTTGGCTGGGTATGATACTTGGGTAGATATAATTATTCTAGAGATAGTAGATTTTGATTTTATCTTAGGGATGGATTGGCTTTCTCTATATCATGTCATTCTTGACTGTTACGCTAAGATTGTGACCTTAGCCATACCTTGGGTATCGAGAATTGAGTGGAAGGGTACTAGTTGTTCTTACCCTAGTAAAGTTATCTCTTACATCCATGCTCAGAAATTAATTGATAGGGGGTGCTTGTCTCAGTTGATTTTTATTCGGGATACTATTGTTGAACCACCTTCTATGGAATCCATTCCCGTGGTTTAGGAGTTTGTCGATGTGTTCCCTACTGACCTTCCAGGTGTTCCTCCTGATAGGGATATTGACTTTTCAATTGATCTAGAGCCGGGCACTAAGCCCATCTCCATTCCTCCATATCAGATAGCTCCAACCGAGTTGAAAAAATTAAAGGACCAACTTTAAGATTTATTGAGCAAAGAATTTATTCGTCCTAGCATGTCACCTTAGGGTGCTCCAGTCTTGTTTGTAAAGAAGAAGGATGAGTCTTTGAGGATGCGTATTGAATACAGACAGCTGAACAAAGTGACTGTCAAGAACAAATATCCTCTTCATCATATTGATGACTTGTTCGACCAACTTCAGGGAGCAACTTTGTTCTCTAAGACTGAGTTGAGGTCTGGTTATCATCAGTTCAGGATTAGAGCATCAAATATCCCTAAGACAACTTTTCGAACATGTTATAGCCACTATGAGTTTTTGGTGATGTCCTTTGGGTTGACTAAGGCCCCCGCAGCGTTCATGGAGTTGATGAACAGGGTATTTGCCTATACTTATATTCCTTTGTGATAGTATTAATTAATGACATCTTGGTATATTCCAAGACTGAGTCTGATCATGTTTGTCACTTACGGATAGTACTTCAGAGGTTGAGGGAGGAAAAGTTATATGCAAAGTTCTCTAAGTGTGAGTTCTGGCTTAGTTCAGTGATATTCTTGAGGCATGTGGTGTCCAAAGAGGGGATAAGAGTGGATCCGGCTAAGGTTGAGGCGGTTAGAGGTTGGACAAAGCCTACTTCACTTACCAAGATTTGTAGTTTTGTAGGGTTAGCTGGATATTATCGACGGTTTGTTCAGGGTTTTTCTTTCATTGCATCTCTATTGACCAGATTAATTTAGAAGAATGTAGCCTTCCATTGGTCTGATGAGTGTGAGGCGAGCTTCCAAAAGCTCAAGACTTTGTTGACTTCAGCTCCCATTCTAACACTACCTGAGATAGGTGTGGACTTTACATTATATCATGATGCTTCGGGAGTTGGTTTAGAAGGTGTGTTGATGCAAAATGGGAAAGTGATTGCCTATGCTTCCAGATAATTGAAGGTTCATGAGAAGAACTATCCTATCCATGACTTAGAGCTAGTAGCAGTGGTTTTTGTGCTTAAGTTGTGGCATCATTACTTGTATGGTGTACATTGTGAGGTCTTCACTGATCATAGGAGTCTTCAGTTTATATTTAGTCAAAGGGATCTGAAGTTGAGGCAGCATAGGTGGATTAAGTTGCTAAAGGACTATGACTTGACTATCTTAGATCATCTGGGAAAGGCTAATATGGTGGCCGACGCCTTAAGTAGAAAGACTTCTAGCATAGGAAGTCTAACTGCCATACGAGTTTATGAGCGACCTTTGGCTAGGGATATTCAACATCTAGCTAATGGCCTAGTCAGGTTACAACTTTCTAATGAGGGTGACATACTTGCTTTCATTGAGGCTCGTTCTTTCTTTATGGACCTGATTCGAGAGCGCCAGTTTGAGGATGAGAAGTTATGTCTCATCAGAGATAAAGTGACTAGAGAAGAGGCTAAGGAAACAATACTTGATCCTGATGGTGTTTTGAGAAAAGAGGTCGAGTTTGTGTGCCCAAGGTAGGTGACTTGATTAGATTGATTCTTAAGGAGGCTCATTGTACTCGTTGTTCTATTCACCTAGGGGCGACAAAGATGTATCACGATTTGAGTCAGCACTATTGGTGGTGTGGTATGAAGAAGCATATTTCAGAGGTTATGACAAAGTGTTTAACTTGTAAGTAGGTTAAGTGTGTGCACCAATGACCTGGAGGTGAGTTTTAGAGGATGTTTATTCCTACATGGAAGTGGGAGAGTATCACCATGGATTTTCTGATGGGTTTTTCCACTGTTGTGGGTGGTTATCACTCTATCTAGGTAGTTGTGGATTGACTAAGTCTTCCTATTTTATTCCTGTCAAGGTTAAGTGTACAACGGAGAAGTTGGCTGAGCTTTATATCATTCAAATAGTTAGATTGCATGGTGTGCACATTTCCATTATTTCTGACTAGGGTTCACTCTTCACTTCATATTTCTAGAGAGCCTTGCAGCATGGTCTAGGTACTCAGCTGGATATGAGTTCAACCTTTCATCCTCAGACAGACGGTTAGCCTGAGCGGATGATTCAGGTGTTAGAGGACATGCTTCGAGCATTGTGATCAACTTTGGTTCTCGTTGGGATAAACATTTGCCCTTAGTAGAGTTTGCTTATAATAATAGTTATCACTCTAGTATTCAAATGAATCCATTCGAGGCTTTGTATGGTAGACGGTGTAGATCTCTGATTGGGTGGTTTGATTTTGGTGAGATGGATTCATTAGATGCAGATTTTCTTAGAGATGCCATAGAGCAGGTTCATATGATTCAGGGTAGACTACTGACGGCTCAGAGTCGGCAAAATAGTTATGTAGATAGGAGGGTTCGAGTCTTAGAGTTTATGGAGGACAATCATGTTTGGATCAGAGTGTCACCCATGAAGGGTGTGAAGCAATTTGGGAAGAAAGGCAAGCTTAGCCCTCAATTCATTGGCCCATTTGAGATTTTTTAGCAAATTGGAGAGGTGGCCTATAGACTGGCCTTGCGACCTAACTTATCATCTGTGCTTCCTGTATTTCATATCTCCATGCTTCGAAAATATGTGCCAGATGAGTCTTATGTACTTTCACTTGATTTAGTCGAGTTAGAGACAGACTTTTCATTTGAGGAGAAGCCTACAACTATTTTGGATAGACAGGTTCGGAAGCTTAGAAATAAAGAGATTGCTTCCGTGAAGGTGCAATGAAAAAACCATCCAGTTAGAGAGGCGACTAGGGAGATGGAGTCTGACATGCGTGCTAAATATCCTCATTTTTTTGAAGTTTCAGGTATTTTCTTGTACTATATGTTCTAGGACGAAAATAATTTTTAGTGGTGGATAATGTAATGACCCATTAGGTCATTTAGATGATTAGTCCTCTTATTTTTATAAAATATTCTTCTCGTAAAAATTTTGTGGGTACTTTGGACTATTCGATAACTAATACTATTTAATTTGTGGGTAAGTTTGAATATAAATTTAGGTGAATTTTTGGGTCTAGGCTAAGACATATAGGAATATAGGTGTTGTTAGTTTCGAATTCTTATTGTGATTATGTATTTGACTAGATCATGGTGCTATGAATTCTATTCGAAAAGAAAAGGCTCAAGTGCATGTTTAATCGTGATTTGACTGAGGCAAGTGAATTTCTTAACCTTTGTTAAGTATATAGAATCTTTTGCTTCCTTGTATGAGGTGTTGAGAATGATTTTGAATTATTGAGTTAATGTTGATGTTGTATCAAGACTATGTTGTTGTGAATTGTGCCTTGTATTAAAATTAGTCATATCCTCATTATGGTGTAAGCATGCCTACTTGCATTGATTTTTTTGACAAGTGTTATGTGAACTGAGAAAAGAATAAGAATTAAAGAGAATGTACCATTTTGAGGGACGTCTTGCACGCTGTGACAGATACTATAATTCAAGGATCATGTTGCACGCCGTGACAAATACTATAATTCAAGGGGTCGTGTCGCACGCCGCGACAAATACTATGATTCGAGGGTCGTATCATACACCGCGATGGATGCATGGACTAAAAGTGTCACGACCCAAGCCTAGGGCCTAGATGTGACATGGCGAATGAGGAACCTGAAGGAACCCCAAACAAGCCTCT
>JBCEWC010009318.1:0-18892 GCA_038996855.1 Solanum aculeatissimum
TTGAATCTTCAACCTCAAGACTAGTAGAGAGTATTTTAGGATTTGAATTTGAGAGTTTGAATGAAGAATGAGAGTGAATGAATGATTAAAATCTGATTTGGGGACTTAGGATAGGTTTAAAGGCCATAAAATACCTTGGTAATGGGTTAAATTATCAAAAATACCCCAATAAAATGCGGTTTAAAATCTTAACCCAAGGCTCTCACGGATGGTCTCACGGGTCGTGAGCCTCACTGACCCAGCCCAGACAGTCCTTACAAAAATAAGCATAAATTTTTACTCTGAACTCGTAATTGAGTAAAACCAGTTTTGTTGGAAAGCTAATTAAAAGAGATTCAATTTTATATATAATGGGTCACCCGGTTCATTCTGTGATAAGAGATATTACCAGTTAAAGTTTACCCTTCTAACAGTCCAAATGAGATCCCTGTGTAGGTAGTTTCACCAAAAGGGTCATAACTTCTTCATATGAACTATAAATCAAGTGAAACTAAGTGCGTTGGAAAGATAACTCAAAGAGATTTAACTGTATAGGTGATGGTCCTCCTAGTTATACTTTTGCTAAGAGTTATGACCATTTAAATTCAGTACTTCCACAAGACATCAAGAAAACTCAACCAATGCAATTTCTTTGACTACGACCATTCAAGGGAGATTCATGAAGATCATTATCCAACCAAAATAAGTTCAAATCAGATCTCAACCAACATTACAAGATTTTAAAATTTTTGGGTTGTTACAATGATAGGTATATTTGATGTACGTGAGCCCGAGCCCATGAGGCCTTTGATTGATCTTGATAAAGCACCGAGCGATGAGGGAATTGATGCCCCCATGACCACTTATCCAGCCACATTACTACCACAGCAGGATTGACTTGTTCTAGGGGGATTCTAACACTCACTTCTTCCTTTTATTCTTGATTTATATTGTCCCTTGCACATTAAGACAATGTTCTTTTATTAGGAGGGTGAGCATGTGAATATAAACAATGATGTTTAATTTGATTTTTTTGATGAATATTTAGACAATTTAAATTTTTTTAGGTTGTAATAGAGTAGTATTTGTTTTGTTTTTTATTTTCTTCTTTTTGAGTTTAATGGATGAATGAACTGTGAATGATGTCCTTGAATTTTGGCAAACGCTGTGCATATATGAAAAGTCATTCTAAAGCAAATATCGTGTCTCTAGGCCTTAGCAATCTAAGCATTGATGATCCATATCTTTGATTTGGATGATTCCCTGGATGAGGAGCATGTACTCACTCACTAATTAGTCTTTTTCTTGATAAATTAGTTCATACATCGATTTGATGCATCTTGAGTTGACTATGTGAGTGATTGAGCTTGGATATGCGATGATCGAATGTTGAAAGTGTGTTTTCACTACTTAAATGTGAATCCCTTTTGCCAATGAGAGATTAGGAATTTTGTTGAAAGGCATGTTTTGCAACATCTAGAACTTGCCCGGTTTGTCTTGAAGAGTAACTTGGTTGATTCTAGATTAGAAAAGGAAATTAGGCATTCTTTGATATCCTTAGTTCACTTTGACCTGATTGACCTCCATTGACAACAAATTGAATCCCTTTTGAACCTTGATCCTTTCTTTGGCAACCATGTAACCTTGACTCATATTTGTTAAAGACAATTCCTTTTTGTTCCTTACTAATCCCTCTTTGAGCTTGAAAATGACCTAAATGATGGTCAAAGGCCAAAGTTGGGGGTGTTAGTAAAAAGAAAGGGGTGTCTCCCATGAAAAGTCAAGGAAAGAAAAAAAAAGATGAGGGATCCTAGAAAATGTTGAAAAATCTAAAAATGTTAAACTAAAAAGAGTTTCTTGAAAAACGAGGAGCCTCTAAAATTGTGCAAAATAGTGCCAAAAGGGGAGACACTTAGGGTGAAAGATCAAAAGCAAAAGAGATGTCAAAAAAGGAAGAAAAGAAGAGGACCAAAAGGATCCTTGAGCAGGAAAAAATATGTGGAGTTTAAGGAGGAATGAGCCACTACTATCCATATGTCTCCTGCCCAACCTTAACCCTACATTACATCCTTAACAAATTCCTTTAGGATCCTAGTTTGGAAGAAATTCAAGTAAACTCCAAGTAAAAATAAGGGAAAGCCTATGGATTAAAGCTTACATACTATTTCTCATTTGAGAGAGTGAGTTTTAAAGAGTTCTTTTGAAAATCATATCATAATCTTGTGTGTTCAGGATCTTCTTTTGCATGAGGGCAAATGGTGATGTCTTTAGGCAGTGATCAGTAGCTACATGAGCAATTGTGAGCATAGCCATATTTTGATTACTCCTTAGTCACCTCTTGAGGTTTTAAAATCACGTAAGTGGTTTGTAGAAGTTCAAGAGGGGATGAAAAGGGTGAAAATATATGTGTTGCTTCCTATGGTCCTATTTGCAAACTCTGAAAATGGATGGATTGATGTTTTATTTCTTGAGGAAAAGCAAAAGCTTAAGTTGGGGGTGTTGATGAGTCCATATTTAAAACTCATTTTGTGACTAGTTTGAAAACAGATATTGTCCTTAGAGTGCTATTATTTCCAATGTCTAAAGAATATGAATATGTTATGTTAGGAAAGGGAATTAAAAGTGCGCAACTGGATGATACTTGACAAATCTTGGAAAGGAAGCAAAAGTGTCAGAAAGGTGGAGAAAAGTGGTGTCACCTATATACTCGACGATCTACTGAACACCCAGAGAGACCGCCTAGCATTACAACAACCAAGGGTCAAGCTCAAGCCAGGAAGGCAGTCAAAATTGATGTCACCAAACATATTCAACATATCGTTGAATGACTCAAGAGATCGCCTAAAGTTACAGTACTAAAAGCCCCAAAACCACGATAAGAAGGCGATGAGATGGGAGATTTGGCAAATCGCCAAACCACATCGGCGGAGTGAAGAACCATCGCCCAATATTGTAGAGGAAATAGCCTTAAGAGGATGCAAAGGAAAGCGGTGAGTGCACATTCGGCGCATTGTCGGAGTGCTCGGCGATGGTCGACCATGACCACTGATGGCAATTTGTAGCACAAACTCTCATACTTTTTTCAGGGAGTATTTAAGCAAATTAGAAAGAACATTGTACATAGCAGATAATATCATTCTTCTTAGTTAGATAGAGAGAATAGGAGTACATAGAACATTCCTTCTTTAGAGTACAAGGGTTGATAGGGGTTTCAAGCTCTTGGGAAGCAAAGTTTGAGTAGATCTACTGGTGATAATCAATTGTTCTCTAGTCAATCTTGTTACCCATGACTTCACCTGTAATATTTGGTATTAAATTTCTAATTTCTAGCATATGTGGCTAAAATCCCCATATTGGGGGTGTGACATTGGTATGAGTTCTTGATTTACTTATTGGGTCTTTGATATTTTGACTTTTTATGTGTGTTAATATGAGTGAATTTACATTTGTGCCTATGTTTAATCTATAATTTCAAGGTTGCAAAGTTGGAGTTTAATTAGATCTATGATTATTACTTTAACTGAAATGTTAGAGTGTGGAATAGATGTAATGGCCAAAAACCTTCTAGGGTTTTAGTTGAAGTCCACAATCATGGATTCAATGGCCAAGATATTAGGGGTTTTGTTGAGACTTGTTAGGCCAAGTGTGTCCTCGACGGTCTGCGTATGAATTCGTAGTTGAATCATATTAAACACTTATGTTGTAACTGAACATAGCTTACAAGCAACCTAGTCTATTCACTCATTACCAACTCATTTAGTCAATTATTTAGACCCATCTAGTAGAACAACTCCCATATTTGCACATCCCTAACAACTTCACTAATTAGTTGATAAATTTGCTACTTTGTTAGTGTGTAGTTAAAATCCTGATTTTAATTATTATAACCCCAGATCCTACAATTACTTAGTCCAATGAACCACTTTAAATAATGATTCTCTATAGGGTTCGACCCCACCCTCTAAGTTGGGTTGTTATGTTGATGATGACCGCCCCTGCTTCCTTTGAGTAGTCGGGTTGAGCGACATCAGATATTTACTAAAACTATCTCCTTAGTCCTCAACTTCCTAACCTGTTTGTCCAAAATGGACATCGGTTGCTTCTCATAAGTTAAATCTGGGATCAACTCAATCGAATCCATGGAAATCACATGAGACTCATCTAGAATATAATGCTGCAACATGGAGACATAAAACACAGGATGAAGTGAAGATAGGTTGGGTGGCAAAGAAAGTCTATAAGTCACCTCTCCCACTCTATCCAGAACCTCAAAAGGACCAATAAACCACGGACTGAGCTTGCTCTTTTCCTAAACCTCATAACACCTTCCAAGGGTGAAACCTTCAACCATACCCTATCACCAACCATGAATACTAAAGGTCGAACCCACCTGTCAGCATAGCTTTTTTTGTGACTGTGGGCTATCACCAACCTACTCTGAATTAACCACACTCGCTCTAGATCATCTCTCAAGATATCAGTAACCATGCTCTCCACCACTACTGAGTCAAACCATCCAATAGGTGATCTACACCTCCGGTCATAGAAGGCCTCAAAAGGAGTTATTTGAATGCTGGATTGGTAACTATTGTTGTATGCAAACTTCGCCAAGGCAAAGTGTTGATCCCATTTGGAACCAAAATCAATGACACCTGCTCGAAGCATATCCTCTAACACCTAAATGGTCCTCTCAGACTGCCCATCGGTTTGGGGATGAAAAGTTGTACTCATATCTAAATAGGTACCTAAACCATGCTATAAGGCTCTCCAAAAGTGGTATGTACTAGTGAACCACAGTCTGATACAATAGAAACCGAAACTCCATAAAGTCTCTCAATCTAACTAATGTAGAACTGAGTTAAATTCTTGGCTGTAAACTTCACCTTAACTGGAATGAAGTGGGGACCTTAGTCAGTCAGTCCACCACCACCCATATGGAATCAAAAATACCAATTGTAGGAGGTAAACCAACCACAAATGCTCATATTTGACCTGATGACATGTCAAGCACCTGACTATAAACTCTGATATATCTCTATTCATGCCACACCACCAGTAGTGTTGTCTTAAGTCTTGATACATATTTGTTGTCCCGAGGTGAATAGAATATCTAGCACAATGAGCCTTCTTTAGGATCAATATGATCAAATCATCTACCCTAAGCACACAAATCCCGTCCTTGATCCTCAATACACCCTCATAATTAAGTTTGGCTTCCTTAGCCTCCCCTCTAATCATCTTATCATGAACATAGCATAACTTCTCATCCTCAAACTGATGACTCCTAATCTGATCCATCAAGAAATAACGAGACTCTAAACAAGCAAGTACACCCCATCCTCAGAAAGCTATAATCCCACCAACCCATTAGCTAATCTCTGAATATCCCTAGCCAAGGGTCGCTCCTTAACCTGAATAGTCGCAAGACTTTCCAAACTAAAAGCCTTTCTACTCAAAGAATCAGCCACCAGATTGGCTTTACCCGGGTGATATAAGACGGTCACATCATAGTCCTTCATGAGATCAATCCACCTCCTCTGTCTCAAGTTCAGGTCCTTTTGGCTAAAGATGTATTGTAAGTTATGATGATTGGTGAAAATGTCACTATGAACACCAAAATGATAGTGGTTCCACAGTTTTGACACAAACACAACAGCTTCCAACTCCAAGTCACAGGTGGGATAGTTCTTCTCATGAGTGTTCGATTGTCTAAAAGCATAAGCTATCACCTTCTATTTTTTAATCAAGACTCCACCTAAACCAACCTTGAATGCATAACAATATGATATAAAGCCAATACCCTTCTCCAGCAAGGTTAGAATAGGAGTTATGGTCAATAATACCTTGATCTTTTGGAATCTCTCCTCATACTCATCCAACCAACATAATGGAGAATTCTTCTAAGTGAGCCTCGTTAATGGAGCTACTATAGAAGAAAAGCCCTGAACACATCTCTTGTAGTAACCAGCTAGGCCCAAGAAACTACGAATCTCAGTCGCTGAAGTAGGTCTAGTCCAACCCTGAACTACCTTAATCTTTGTTGGATCAACCCAAATACCCTCTCAAGACATAATACAACCCAGGAATACCACTAAACTCAGCTAGAACTCATACTTGAAGAACTTAACATATAACTTCTCCTCTCTAAGCTGCTAAAGTACAATCCTTAAGTGTTGCTCATAATCCACTTTGGTCTTGTATTAGACCAATATATCATTGATGAAGATAATAACAAAATAATCTATATATGGTCGAAATATACCATTCATCAATTTCATAAATATTGTCAAGGTATTAGTCAACCTGAATGATATAACAAGGAACTCATAGTACCCATACCTCATCCGAGAAGCTATATTAGGAATGTCAGAAGCCCTAATCCTCAGCTAGTCATATCTCGACCTCAAATCAATCTTGGAAAACATGGTTGCACCCTGAAACTAGTCAAATAGATCATCAATTCTAGGGAGGGGATACTTGTTCTTGGCTGTCACTTTGTTCAGCTGTCTATAGTCAATGCACATTCTCATAGAGCTATCCTTCTTCATCATGAATAAGATAGGATCACCTCAAGGAGATATACTAGGGTTTATGAACCCCTTACTCAAGAGGTCTTGGAGTAGTTCACTTAGCTCCTTCAACTCAACCAGAGCCATTTGATAGGGAGGAATAGAAATGGGCTTAGTGTCCATCTCAAGATCAATGGAAAAATCAATATCCCTATCAAGAAGGACTCTAGGAAGGTCTAAAGGGAACACATCAACAAACTCCCGAACAATAGGAATAGACTCCATCGGTGGTGTCTCAACACTGGTATCACGAATAAAAGCCAAATAAGCAAAACAACCTTGATCCACTAGCTTCCTGCCTGAATATATGATATAACGTTTTTGGGATAGAATCCACTTAAACCTCACTATACAATACCGAATCTACCCAAAATACCCAAATTTATCGTCTTAGCATAGAAATCAAGAATAGCCCGATGAAGAGAAAGTTAATTCATCCCCAATATAACATCAAAATCGACCATATCAAGAATGATCATATCAACCCAAGTCTCATAGCATGATAAAGTCACAAGACAGGATTGGTACACCCTATCCACTACTAATGGCTTACCTACTAAGGTAAAAACATGAACAAGCATAGATATACTATCGCATGGTAAGTAAAATCCCAAGGAAAAATATGCAGACACGTATAAATAAGTGGAGCCAGGATCAAATAACATAAATGTAGGGTGATGACAAACCAGAATAATAATTGTGCTAACAACATCAAATACCTCAACCTTGGGTCTACCTAGGAAAGCATAACAATGGCCACCCTGGCCTCCACTAGTAGAATTTTCCCCTTTACTAGCGAGAGGTACAATCCCACAAACTAGGGGTCGAGATAGGGGTCGTGTTTATAGGGATTGTACCTCTTGCTAATAGTGTCGGATCTTTGACTGACACTATGGTGTATGAGTGATAGGACTCGATCTGAGTCTGCATAAGAAACTATCAAATCATATGATCTAGATATCCACACCCAAAACATGATCTATGGGTGAGCGACTATTGTGAAGGAACATGAGGGATACTATAGCCATCCTGACCTGTAGGCCTCTATTGCTAGATGGAATAGCTATGGCCTAAGCTGTAAGAATCACAAGGACCTCACCCTCCCTCAAAAGTCGACAAGGCTACATAAACCTCGCAGTGCTAGAATGAACCACCTCCCCTAGTCATACCTCTGCCTCAAAATGAGGCATTTAAGAATTTTCCAGTTGTACGAACTCTTTTAAGGTACTTAAACTTCTCTCTCTCCATGAGCTTCGCCTCCTTGGTGGCACTAACAACTGATTAAAAATATGTGTCATCTCTAGACACCCAAAACATTGGTTGTCTGATAGAATATTCTATCCCTCTCACAAACCGGTGGACTATCTCTACCTCAATAGAAAGTATAACTGCAGCATGTTGGGCTAGCTTGCAAAAGTGAATCTCATACTCAGACACTGTCATGGTACCCTACAACATCATGTAACTCCCTATAAGTAGTCAAAACCTTATGTGCATCCTCAGTCTTCCCACTCTAAAATTGAGGTGGCTCCATCTTCCTGAATCTCTCATATCTGCGCTGCTCATCATCAGTAAAAGAAACTGCTGGAGGGATCTCAATGATAGGTGTTGCTAGTGGATGTTCTACCTGTACCTAGGACATGGGGTCTACTTCTTATCCTGAGGTTAAACCCTAACCCATGTATATGAAGTGTCCGATGTATCAGTTGGGCTACCTGCCTGCCCCATGATCTCAAGCAAACTCAAAACCCTCAAAAGCATTTCCTATAGTAGTGGTGCTATAGTATACTCGGGAGGAACCTACTTCTCTCTAGGATCTATCACTGGCTCAGAGGAGAATTCCCTCTCAAAATTTCTAGTCGGTGTTGCTCCTCAGCACCTACCTCTACCTTGACCTCTGGCTCAACCCCTACCCCTAGTTGGGGTCTCAATAATAATCTTGAGGGCTGCCTCCCCTCACCCGATAGCTAATGTAGCTCTAGTGATCGCCATCTGTCAAAAGGACACATGACCACTCAACACTTAAACAACAACCCACACATGAATTGATTTGAAAGAAGCAAAAGAAAATTTCCTAATAGTCTTCATAGCCTCTCAAGGATAAGTAATGGAGATCTCTGTACCAATCCTCAAAACTCTACTAGACTAGGCTTATACACATGTGAGACCTATAAATCTGGGTTCTGAAACCAAATTGTCACGACCCACAAACTGGATGTGATGGCACTCACCTGATCCACCAAGGCGAGTCAGCCCAACATTGAACAACCCAAAAAGATAATAAAGAGAAAGATAAATAATCTAATAAGATAGATAAGCATAGGGAAACAAAACTACAATCATCCCAGAACTAGTGTCACATATACAAGCCTCTAACAATCAGAATACTCAAATGAAATCTAAGTCACAATGTCTAGTCCTCAAATAGAACAAACATAAAGTAGAATTCTCGAAGGTCTATTGAAGATACAAGCAACAACCTCTCAAGTGATCCAAAGTATCGATCTTGTAACAAAGAAGGCTAGCAAGAAGGATCGGACTCACAAACTATAAAAATGTAGCAAGGGATGAGCATTAAATAATAAGGTACTTAGCAAATGGAAACTAACCTAAAGTAAAGCAATGAAGAACACAAGTACTCTTATCCACCCAACCACATATTGCCGAACTACACACCTGCAATCATAAAAGTCTCAGCACAACACAATATACATAGACATATATATACATCCCATAGAATAACATCTCAAAATATCCAACTGTTACTCCAAATCACATAGTATAATAGATCTCCAATAATATAAATAGTCTCAACTTAGTCATAATTTTACATGCATTACATATAACAATATCAAGAAATAATGATGTGAGATGGACTAGATGCCATGAGATGTAATAATGCAATACAATGTCAAATAAACGTGATGTATGTCTATCCTATGATACACATCTATTGATAACCCCAGATTGGAACCCATGAGGGTCATGCAAGGATTATGTATCTGTGAACATCGCTAGAAATGACCTCAGTCAATGCTCACCCGACCAGAAGTAATACATATTACCGTGGCTCATCGATAGAAACCTCAGCTAATTATCGATCGATAAAGACCTCGGCCACCAATCCACTTGTTACCTTACTCATCTCTCGGCCATAGCCATCACAAGTATCAATACGCAAGTAACAAATGAATGCAATATATGCAATCTCAACATCATCACCATATCAATATCATCATGTTCTCAATGTCATCACAATCTCAACATCACAAATAAAAATCTCAATAATGGTCTATCTCAATATAAATAGCTCATAATTCACAAGATCACATGTATCATAAATCGATAATTTATTCACAAGTTATGATTTCACAATATGAACAATTACCAAAATACAAATTTCCATGATCAAAGCCTACGATAATATAATTCTATCTCAATTCATGTTAAAGTTACCGAAATTCATACATATGGGAGCATATAAGGTTCAATCATACTTAACAAAAGGTTAGAAGTCCACTTACCTTAGTAAAAATCTCAAATCAAGTCAAATCCACATCTTTCCCCTTCCACAATAATCCAAATCACCACAATTTATTCAAATTTAGCATTATAATTACATAATGAATCTGATAACAATAAAAATCAATCAATTTGGGCAAAAAAGATAAAATGATTAAAAAAATTCCATGCTTAAAAAAGTACTCAGAATCTAAAAATTAATACATGAAAATGTTCCCTGAGTAATAAGGATTTCAATGGCAAAAATTATTTTATAAACGGAGTTAAAATGAGATCAAAATCATCAATTTTAGCATTAGAAATCAAAGCCCAAAAAATTCTCAATTTCTTCAATTGTAAACCCCCGTTTCTAAGTTAAAAACACAATTTAATCAATGAAAATTAAAGAAATAGATTAGAAATTAATTATCCAATGATTTTGCTTTGAAAAACCTTGAAGATCTTCTAAAAAATAGAGCTTGGAATTTAAAAATGGTGGAAAATAATGAATCTCATCTTTTTAAAAAAATTACACTATTTAGGTATAATTTATTCTTCGCGAACGTGGAGGCCAAAATGGTCCAACCCTCTGCGAATGCATAATCCCCTTCTGCGAATGCAGAGGTCAAACGGATGACATTCCGCGAACGCGGTGGGCCGCCCTGCAAATGTGGAGGTTTGAAGAAATATCACTCCACGAACGTGAGGCCTATCTACGAACGCGAAGGTCATTTTCACTAGCACTAGATATTAGCAAATAACACTACACAAAATTCATAGAATGAATCCTCGGGATTCGTTCAGAACCCCATGAACACAAACTAGACATGTAACCCTACCAGATATAATATTTTAGACTCAATGAAACTGTCTGAATTTGTATTCAATATCTTCTTGGCCCGTAACCTGATAAAACTCAAAGAAATTAGTTAAAACATAAAATACCCAATGCACCCTTGGAAATTCTAAAAATTACAATGAGACCATTTCTAGTATCAGTTTTACCACTCGAAACCACTAGAACTGTCTAAATTTTGATTAGATCTTTCGAACTCCAAATATTGATCAAAGTCAAACTATGATCCAAAATCAATTGAAAATGCAATTTTGGGTCTAAAATCTCCATTTCAATTCCAAATTCAGTTCCACAAGCTCTTCTAGATCAAATTTTGCATTTCGAAGATGATGAAATTGAAAGAATTGCATTCAACATTCGAAACTCAAAATGATCACAAAACTTGAAATTTTCAATTTTAAGTTTTTAAAAACTCTTTCTTTATCAAAACTCCAACGTTTTCAAAATTTAACTTTTAGACTTAACCAAAAATAACCCAAGATACTTTTGAGATGTGCAAAATGGTAATTTTATCAAGAATACCATAAATGACCTTTGAAATCATTACAAATAGAGTACTTTTAACGTGATAGATCTAAACTAGGCTTATGATTATAAAGGGAGAGCTCCATGAGATTCATAGAGTTATGAGGTTATCCAAGTAAAGAGGTATAATGAATGGGTGAATAGTACTTGAGTTGTGAAGAGGGGATATGTTGATTGATTATTTGCTATGCGATTTTAATGGGCATATGTTCCTAATTTTTACCTAGTTGCTATAAATTGGTATAATATGAGAGAAGTGTGTGATGCACATGTTAGAACTAGACCCTAAGCTTGAATTTTGAGGAGCAATATGGAAAAGGATATAGCATATGATAGTGATAGTCATAGTTGGAGATTTTCTCTAAGAGGCTTACCATAGTATATGTTCAAAATTAAGATGTTGACTTGCAAGGAATGTGACGGTATGAGTATGGTGTAGGTGCCCCTTAGATGGAAATAGTGAATTGAGAATAGATAAGAAGAGGCTTAAGATGTATATCGGTGATATTGTAAAGTTGTGTGACACTCTTAGTTATGACTTGCTATGGGACCCTAAATAGTATATTTGAGTTGTCAATGCAGAGTAGGCTGATGTAAACATTTTTTCACCCTTAGTAATTAGGTCAATAGGGGATTAGTTTAACAATGATGATGATTTTTCATTATAATTCAAGTTTTCTACAATCCAATGTATGGGAGCATAGAAGTTGAGTGTTAGCATACTAAAAGAAGAGGTTAGATCATAAGAGTTGTAGAAAGCATCTATGTATGTCAATAAGAGAAGCAAGTATAGAAAGATGCCCATAGAGATAAAAGGAAACTAAAAGTGGTATTTCAAAACAAAGTCTTAGTATCAATTTTATATATTTGAGTATAATATAACCGAAGAGTTTAATATGTTCTTGGATATAGTGATTCCCTGACCGTGTGGAGAGTTATACTTATAGAACAATAAAGAGAATCAATTCAAAAATTTAGAGAGATGACCTTTGAACTAAGGGGGAGATGATGAGATAATGAACCAAAGTGGATCTTGAGCTTTCAATAGTGATGAGTTGATCAAGATGAGACATCAATATTTTTTCATCTCATATGTTCCTTATACTTCAGTTAAGGTGATACTCTATTCCTATCTTATGTGTTAGTGCCATGCCCATGTCCTAGATCCATGCACCTCATGTTGATATTTGTTCATGTTGAGTTTTGAGGATAAGAAGTGGTAACTTCATTTAGCAATTCTAATCTTATCTCGTAGATTTAAAAGTTTTCAGCCCTATGTTCAACGAAATATGACTTGAGTTTTACAGTATGTACAGTTCCATAAACTCACGATAGGTTGTAAAAGACTACTGGGATCATATTATGTTATGAATGTTCTCAGATTAGATTTCTTGAATGAATTTTCCTTATGATATTCCACTTTAAGCCCTTATATTGATCCTTTCTTTTTAATCTTAATGGTGATGTTGATGATAGTAGATGAGTTATGCTAATGAAAAAGAATGGGTATTACTTACGGTGATAGTTATAGTATGCTTATTCCATTTAAGGTTGCAGATAAAGAGAAAGAACAAAATGGGATCTTGTTATGTGTAAGAAATAGGTAAGAGTATATTGGTGTGTCTCTTGATAGGAGTTAATGTAATTGCGGGTGTGGAGGTGCTAAGGTAGGTGTAAAAAATTCTTAAAAGATGTTACCCTCAAAGAAGCTATAATGTGGTTAGAATGATACGCTTGAATATGTGGTCATCGTTAAGTGAGTGATAGTCGTAGGCTATTAATGACTTTTCTAATGGATTTCAAGTAACTGAATAAGAGTAGAATTCTCTAAAGGAAAGTCCCTATAGAGGTACAAAATATAAACCTTGTGGATTAGATTGATATAAGTATGATCATCTTACGGGTAGCACTTTGTGATCTTGAATTAGGCTTGAACATGGAAAAAGTATGCAATTATACTTAGGTTTAAATTAGAGCTATAAGCTTTACTTAATGAAGAGTTATAATCATGAAGAAGTGTCATGCCTCTAGAGGGTACCCTACGCGTGGCCGACACTCAGAGACTATTGCTAGTCCCCAAGCAAACCACTTCGCCTCATAACAATTGTTCAATCATTCACATCCGTAGAAGACTTAAAATAAGTGACGATATGATAGGCAACTTGATTAACAGTCTAAATCAACGAATAAATAACCATGAGCCTACAAAGTCAAACTCAACATCTGGGACATAAGAGTAGATTTAATGAAAACTCAATTCAAGAAGAGAAGGACCTTATAATCAACCCATCATCTTCTAGTCTATGAAGCCTCTACCTCTATAGTCTAGATGGTACCATGACAGGTTATGGCTACCGCAATTAAAAGTGACACTAACTCAAAACCAAAAGAAATATAAATGATATCCTCTGAATGCAAGGGAGGATTTACCAATCAGCTGTAGGAAGAAAAAACTTTCAACGTTGTGCCTATTGATGATCTCGAGTACCTGTCTCTGCATCATGAAAACATACATATCCAAATGGACGTACATAGAATATATTGGTATGTAAAATAGTTGGGAAGGAAAAGAAATCATGAAATATAGTCAACTCAAACATCAACTCGTCTCATACATCAACTCGTCTCAATAGACTTAACTCGAAAGGTAAGGGACTCAATCATCACATTAGGTTACCATTATAAACTATCTGGGAGTTTCTCTAATCGATAATCATTACCTATGATTCGATGATGATATAATGAAGCAATGTCATTTCCATATCCATCCAGTACCTAGCCAGGGTAAAGGACATCCTATCGGTGGATCCATAATAAATAACACCAAGTCCCCTTTTAGGACAAAAAGGAAACATTCAGTTTTATGGTTCAATCCTCTCTTACGCTGGCTACATAGTTATTAAGTTTGAGTTGTTATTTACTCTTACTCAATTCGGAGCTCAATACTCCTCCCAAGACTCAACATGCTAATAATACATCAATCATGTCAATTAACTTATTTAATTAGTCTCAGTGGACATTGTCAACTCGATTTGTTACATCATCCATCAACGTTTTGGTTAGGAACATTATCTTAGGATTAATTTCATAATCTTTAATACTTTAAGAACATCAAGTTTCATGATCAGCAGCAACACTCCCATATTACGATCACAATCACATGCACGTTCATACTGTCAAGGCTCGAAACTCATCTCCTAAGTTCATTCTTACAAGTTTTAGTAAATAAAACCTAGGGTTTATGTTCAATATAAGAATTCAAAATCATGTGTTCAAAAGACAAGTTTATAGAGATAATTAATTATACAATATAAGCAAAGTAGGTTAAACATTCATAGAAGTTTTCAAGAAATATGAAATCATGAGAACATTAATGTCATCATAACTCATTCAATCATTATCATGGGGAACATGAGAGGACAATCCCATGCTTTAGGTTAGCTTTACATAACTGGGAATCAAAGAACAATCGAATTCATAAGAAATTGATCTCGATCCTCTGAACCCTAGCTCTTTCTCCTCTTCTTTGCTCCACGTCTCTACTTAGTTTTTAGCGTGAGGGGCTTTAGAATGGGTTTACAAACCCTTTTAGGCCAAAAATGACCTACATTGGTCGTGTTTCGAGTTTAGGAAGGGTGGAGAAATATCTGAAATTCCCCTCTAACAATTAAAATTTTTTGAACTTTGCTGGTTAGTTGGGTGAACCAGGTCCGCGATGCGGACCTTTCACGTACCAGTATATTTTTCCAAAAAAAATTTCGATCAATTTTCCAATTTCATCGAAAATATTAGAATCACCATTAAGTGCAAATCCACGATAAGTCCACGATATTAACATGTCGCACATTTTTCTAGAAAATATATTTTTGCTTCAAAAAATTATCCTTTGATCCAGTTGCTCTAAAAATTTACCAGTGCCATTTTCCCACACTATTTTCCATAATGATTACGTTTTTGGTCTCAGAGTTTCCAAAAAAGTATGAGAAGATGCATTTTCTCATCTAGGGGTATTTTGTAATTTTACCTGGTGTAACATTATCTCCCCCTTGGAATTATTTGTTCTCAAATGAAGAGTGAATAAAGATTTACTCGATGTATGAATAACAGCCAAGACTGACTTAATTAATCAATCAACCAATCAAACTCTCTAGACAATAAAACATTAACTCTAGGATAGACAATTTAATGCACATCAAGGGTGAGGAGATTACCTTAGACATTCTCATCGTTGGGCACAAATAGATGCGGATATTTTTCTTTCATATCACTTTCAGCTTCCCTCATGTCTTCCTCAACAAATTGATTCCTCCATAGGACTTTGACAGAGGTTATCTCTTTGTTCCTCAATTTGCAAACCTGACGATCTAGGATCTGAACTGGAACCTCCTTATAAGACAAGATATCTTTCACTCTGATACTCTCAATAGGGACTACCAATGAAGGATTTCCCAAGAATTTCTTCAGTATTGAAACATGAAAGACCAGGTGAATCGCGACTACTCAGAAGTTAACTCTAACTCATACGCAATATTCCCAATCCTCTTCACAATCTGGTAAGAGCCAATATAGAGGGGACTTAGCTTTCCCCTTTTACCAAATCTCATAACACCCTTCATGGGTGACACTTTCAAATACACCAAATCATTCACCTCAAACTCTAGATCTCTTCTTCTCACGTTAGTGTAAGATTTTTGGTGGCTTTGGGAAATCTTCAATCTCTCTCTAATAACCTTCACCTTTTCCATAGACTGATGAACAAGCTAGGTCCAATCAATTCAGCTTTGCCAACTTCAAACCACCCAATTGGTGATCTACATCTCCTCCCATATAAAGCTTCGTAGGGGGCCATCTAAATACTTGCATGATAACTATTGTTATATGCAAATTCTATAAGAGGTAAGTGATCATCTCAATTACCTTTAAAGTCAATGATACAAGCCCTGAACATATCCTTCACCGTCTAAATTATGCGCTCGAGTTTTCCATCAGTCTAGGGGTGAAAGGTTATACTAAGATTCACCTATGAACCTAGTCCTTTCTGAAAGGATCTCCAAAATTGGGAGGTGAACTGAGCCCCTCTATCTGAGATGATTGACAAGGAAACTCCATGCAATCTGATAATTTTTCTTATATACAGTCGTGCATAATCCTTTGTAGTGCTCGTCGTCTTAACAACCAAGAAGTGAGTTGATTTAGTCATCCTATCCACAATAATATATATTGAATCAGATTACTTTTACGACCTTGACAATCCTATGATGAAATCCATATTAATCATCTCCCACTTCCATTCAGGGATCTCAAAGTTTTGGGTCAATCCATATGGCCTTTGGTGCTCAACTTTAACCTATTGCCAATTTGGGCACTTGGAGATAAATTCAGCAACATCCTTCTTCATTCCACTCTACCATTAGATATCTCTCAAGTTATGGTACATTTTGGTAGCTCCAGGATAAATGGAACACCTAGAGCTATGAGCTTTGACCATAATTCTTTCTCGAACACCATCAATGTTCGGAACACGTAATCTACTTTGGTATCTCACACATCATCTCTCCCTTTAGAGAAAACTATCACCTTCTATTTATGGACAACTTCCTTCAACTGAAGTAGGACAGGATCCTGATCTTACTTCTCTTTCACCTCCGCTACTAGAGATTATACGGACCCATTCTGAACATTAATCCCAGCTTCATTATTCTTCTCAAGTTGTACTCCCAGTTGAGCCAATCTATGCACCTCCTTAGCCAATTCTCTCCTTTATTTCTCCATGTCGGCAGTGCTACCCATAGATAACCTACTAAGAGTGTCAACAATAATGTTAGCTTTACCTGGGCAGTAGAGAATGCTCATTTCATAGTCCTTGAGAAACTCCAACCATCTCTTTTATCACATGTTGAGCTCTTTCCGGATGAAAACATATTGCAGACTTTTGTGGTCAGTGAACACATCTACGTACACTCTGTACAAATATTGGCACCAAATCTTAAGTGCAAATACCATCGTCGTCAACTTAAGATCATGGGTTGGATAGTTCCTCTCATGAAATTTAAGTTGTCTGGAATCATAGGCTATAACTTTACCCTTCTACATCAAATACACACCCCAATCCTACTCTTGAGGCATCGCAATAAATTACAAATCCATCAGTCCCTTCGGACAAGGTCAATACTAGAGCAGTAGTCAGCCTTGTTTTCAATTCTTAAAATCTCTTCTCGCATTCATCAGACTATTAAAACTTGACCTTCTTCTGAGTCAGTCTAGTTAATGGTGAGGATAGGGATGAAAACCCTTCAATAAATCTACGGTAGTAGTCTACCAACCCAAAAACACTTCTTATGTCAGTCGATGAGGTTGGTCTGGGCCAGTTCTTAACCACCTCCATCTTTTGGGTATCCACTCTAGTACCTTCGCCTAAGACTATATGGCCTAGAAAAGTCACAGAATTGAGCCAAAACTCACACTTTGAAAATTTCACATATAAATCATTCTTTGTAAAAGTCTAAATAATGATCCTGAGGTGATTGGTATGCTTTTTGTCTCTCCAGAATATCATCGATAAATACAATCATGAACAATCAAGATGTAACAACCCGAAAATTTTTGAAATCTACTTATGGTTGGCCTTATATGATGTACTACAAGTCATGGTTGAGTTTTGGTAGCCACGGGTTGAGCGTAAGTGGTCGAATGCAAATTGGGCTAGTTGGTGGCCTAGAGGGACAGTTTCGACAGTATATTTCAAACACTCATAAACTTTGATGTGGGATGAACATGTGAGCTTCTACATATAAAATTGAATACCTATGAGTTAGATTTTCAACACAACTGATTTCACCCAATTTGGAGTTTGGATGAGGGAGATATGGCCGACACAGTGAGACTGTCTGAAATTCGGAAGCCATTGGAGATAGGTTCAGAAGAGTGGCCAAGGACAGGTCCACGAGCCATGAAACATTGCACGGCTCGTCTAGGGTGTCTTCAAGTATTCTAGTGATCTAGGGGTGTCCTGGAACCACCCCTAAGCCAAGTATAAACTAACGAAGCCTTGAACGGCTCGTCCACTGTCCCGTTAAGTTGGACAGTGGCTAGGCCAAGCCTTGGACATGTTTTAGGGGACTAAGTTTGGCTTGACAGGACCTCACACGGACAGTCACACCTCGAACGGTCCATCAAGTTGCTCGTGAAGTGTAACAGAAAGTCCTCCGAGAGTTCGCGCTGAACATTTGTCTAAGTGTGGTGAGATGGAGGGGCAGACGGCTCGTTGACCAGAAAACAGGCACTGTAGCTGCCGTTTGACATTGCTTAGTTTTGGAAAGTTGCATTTTATTAATGGTATTTTCTTGATTTAACTTTTCCCTAAGCCTTTTTTTGGTACCCTAAGATCTCCTAAACCCCTAAAACATTCCCCAAACCCTCATTCATCCATTAGAACTCTCCTATACACTCTCTTAAGATCCTA
>JBCEWC010009319.1:0-18892 GCA_038996855.1 Solanum aculeatissimum
TAAGCTATGTAGATGGGCTACTCTTATTGCATTGACAAGACATGATCATGAAACATTTTGTAAGCTTTTGATAGCCTATGGATTAAGCATGTACATGATTTGAACAATGGTTTCATTTTGATTAAGTATGCATGTTTTTAAAGTAAATGTAAGTCTTCCTATTTAAATGTTGCATGTACCTATACGTATTCCCATGGGATGAGACTTTGCACCGAGGTATTGGAGGTGGTTGGACTATCTCCACAGGGTCCATACTCCTTTTCGTGAAACTATGTTCCACCATGGGTTAATTCCATATTAGGGAACTCTGTCACGTTACCCCTTGTTTCAAGGGTGTTTAGGGTACTACTTGGCAAGTCGTTTGGGTCCGGGTAGTGGCTCGCTGGGGTTCTTGAAGTGTCGGTTGAGGTACATCCCCGCTATATATGTGATCATAGGATTGCATCTCATGCATCATGGCATGGCATATTTTTATATTACTCTTTGGCTACGTGCATTCCTTTCGTATCACTTGTCCCCTTAACATGTTGCTTGGTCACACTATACTTGTCATATGCATTGCATTACCACATACTTAGTTCTTGATTGTGCTAACCCATATTCTTGTCTACATATTCTAACCATGTAGGGACCGAGGGTGACATCTACATTCTATCGGATTACGCTTGTGATCTTTTTGAAGAATTGCTAGTGGTGAGCCCTTTTGTTAAAGAGAAATAGCCACTGTGTATCTATCTCTTTACTTTCATGTATTTACTGTCTATTGACTTGAGGGTGAGCCTCAAATATGTCGAGGCCCCATTCATCTATGTAGAGGCATTGTTGGACAAATCTATGTTTTTGTACGTTTGGGTTGTATGTTGGATATTTGGCTATGTAATATGATGTTATTTCACGTGATTTATGATAATATCTCTTTCATTATACTATGGCTTGTATGATTGGTTATTATGAATGACTATGTTCTATGTGCAAGCATACTTATCCCATTCCCGTATTGTCTCCATAGCTTGAGTCCCAAGTCCCCGAATCCCTAGAACTTACGTGCTATGTGTTTAGCTTCCGCATTTCCGAACCGATGATGTGTGTAATGATGCTATGATGGCTTGATAGAGGGTCTTCGGGTCTTCTTTCGCCATATCACATCTAGGCCCCCTATTCGGGTTGTGACAATACCCTTAATAGAAATTTGAGAATTAGAGACTTTGAATGTATTAGGAATAACTCTTATAGGTACTAGATTGGTTAGGGTAGTTAAGAGGACCAAAATGATGTAGTTTGGGACGTAGGAGGATTGGAAATGTAAGAAATACCCTTCATTAAAAACTATTGATATCATCCATGAGACCTTCATACGGGCTATGGAATGATGTACAACTCGTAAAGCATCTTGTAGACTAGGTTGACACCAATGTTAAGCTACTAGAATTACTACTTCTAATCCACGAATACAAAAATGACTTGTAGAAATAGATAAAATAGATATGGACCATAGAGTCCTTCGTAGTGTAAGTCCATACTTAGATAATATTTATGTTCCTCTAGGCCTCTTTCTATAAGACCACTCTACGGGTCATAGAAATTTCAATGGCTCATCTGTTACATCGTAAGTCGACTTCCACTGACTCTTTAATATTCTATCTTTTCATAGTAGTTTCCACGAGGTAACCTATGACCATGGTTTACTTTACAGGGAGTAGATGACCTCATAGAGTCAAACCTTTAGGGATTTTTTGTATTCCCTTTTTCTAAAACCTATAAAGATGATGGGTGTTACATCTTCCTTGACCATGACATTTGTACTGAACTAAGGGAGACAAGGATAATGGAATTTATGAACCTCAAACAAGGCTCTATGAATGTGAGGGAGTATTCCCTTAAATTCAACAAGCTCTCAAAGTATGCTCTTCACTTTGTTGCCGATCTACGACAAGAATGAACAACTTTGTGTCTGGAGTGTCTGACTTGGTTAATGAATAATGCCGCACTACCATGCCCATAAGAGAGATGGACATATCTCGAATAATGACATATGGCAATAAACTTGAGGGAGAGAATCTTAGGAGAAGGAAGATGGGGGAGTCCAAGAGGGCTCGTTATAAAGGTGGAATCTAAGATGTTATGGGTAGTAGAGGTGGTTGTTTCAATCAAGACCACAAATTTCAAGGCCAAGGGTCATCAAATGCTCAAAATCAAACGTTTTTCAATGATGGGGTATAAAACCTTAAAGATCAATGTGCTAATGGTGGACTGACTTTTCCTAGATGCCCAAGACGTTGAAGGAATCATGGTGGGAAATACTTGAGCGGTATGCGTGCATGCTTTGGGTGTAGTATGATAAAAAACAAACTTGTCGATTTCCTAAATATTATAAACAGAGGAAGAGATTGTCGTCCGCAAAGATGTGGTTCTCAAGGAGGTTAAGGGGCCCAATGTGGTCAAAAAAGAGGTACTCCACATCATAATCATTTCTATTCTCTTCAAGAGAGAAGGGTTTGATGAGGTGCTTGATGTTGTCACTTGTATGATAAAGTTTTATGATTAGAATTTGTATATTTTATTGGATCTGGGTGTCACTCTATATTTCATTACCCCATTCATTTCTAGAAGGTTTGATACGAGTCCCAAATTGTTATGTGAGCCAATATTTTGGTTTCTACTCCCATTGAAGAGTCTATTGCTTCTAGAAGAGTTTATAGGGTTGCCCCGTGTCCATATTGCATAAATTCTTGCCTTTTGATTTTGTTGAACATGGAATGATAGATTTTGATATTATTCTTGGGATTGATTAGTTATATGTATATTATGCTACGATTAATAGTAGAACTCGTAAGGTTAAGTTCCATTTCTTAATGAATCGATCTTTAAATGGGAAGGTCATGATTCAATGGTTAAGGGTAGGTTTATTTCTTCTATTATGGATGGGGAATTGATTGCTAAGGGTTGCATTTATCATCTTGTGAGGGTTAGGCATTTTGATTTCAAAGTTCCTTCAATTGAGTCAGTTCTGGTGATCAATATGTTTCTTGATGTCTTTCCCAATGAACTCCTCGGTATTCCTCCCAAAAGGAAAATATATTTTTGTATAGACCTCCTCCTCAACAATCAACCCATTTCCATTCCTCTCTACCATATTGAGATGCAATACAAAATGTGTAAATCAAAGACATGAAAGTAAAGATTGAATAATTGGCAACTAAAGGATATATTAAATCCTAAAACCTCCAATTAATAGATACATTGATACAAGAAAGGAAATCTAATGCAACCTAAAGGTATATTAAACCTAAACACCTTAATCGATTAATCCGAATCAAGCACCTAATCAAGATAAATAGTTAGACATACAAACAAGAAATAAAGAGAAACAAAAAGATATATTAAATCTTAAGACCTCACTCGATAAATCCTAAAATAGCACCTACCTCTTACGAAGACATCAAAGAAATTAAATCTCAAAGGAATATCTATTTCTAAACAACGTTAAATGGAAGCTTCACCAAGCTCTCAAGTCTCTCAAAGGAGATCTAATTTATCATTCATAAAAAACTATCTAATGAAATAAAGGATATCTATTTATAGTCCTAGGCTAAGCTATTAAAAAAATGGCCCAAAAGTGGCAAAATTGATAAAAGACGACCAAAGTGGTCGTCGCCTTCTTCATTCGGCGCATCGCTAAATTGTCTTCTCATCATTGAATCATCATGACTTTGAGACTTAAGCATTGTATCACATTCAACGGTCTCATTAGTTGTCGCTGAACATATTCAGTGGCTTACCGATCTTCTCTCCTATCGCTGAATGATCATATCTCAGAATCTTGAATATTCTATAACATTTGGTGGTCTCACAAGTCTTTTCTGAATTGATTCAGTGCATCATTGATCTTCTCTTATGTCACCGATTTGATCCCGCCTTGAGGCACTAGTTTTCTTTTATATTTGGCGAACTTATAGAATGTCATAAAATATTTGGTGCATTGTTAAATTGTCTCCCCATCGCCGAAAGATCATGAATTTAAAATTCATATAATCTGTAGCATTTAGCAATCTTACTAGTTGACTCCGAACACATTCGGTGGATTATTGAACTTGGAACCCATCGCTAAAATTGACAGTACCTTCCCCTAATTCTCCTTCATCTCTCCAAGCTATCTTCCAGCCATAGAACCCCTTCTTTGGCTTCAAAACATGCCTATGAGCCTCTAACTGCATGACCAGTCCTTGTAACCTTTGAATCTTGCTAGATTGAATCTGAGTGAATGACCCTAAGGCAAAGTAAATTGCATCATACTCTCCTTCTTGAAAAGGATTCGTCCTCGAATCCAAACCTTGCATAACCTTAGGAAAGACAAGGCACAACAATACCCTCATTGCATGAGGGTTAGCATTAGAAACAATAATTTTATCACCATGCAAAGGTAGTACAAACTTAACATATAACCAAGTATCATGTTGTACAAGCACGAGTTTATAATCCCACAAGGTAAAAGACACTAGTACCCTCAAGAGATTTTAATAAAAGGAAAAAGCATAAGAACCAACATTAGATCTATCTTTAGACAAGTATAATTCCCTTTTGAGTTCAATCAAGATAAGAAATCCCTCATAGCACTTCCTCTTGAAAGAACATCATTTTGCATTGGACATTTCCCCGATACATGACTTTGGTCCATCAAGTAGATCATAGATCCTCATAAGACCTTTTGTCATATGGAAGAAGGCTAATGACCTTAATCAAAATTTGCTTGTCATCTTGACCAAGCATCAAGTAGTATAAATCACAATCACCTCTTTCCAAATGTTCATCGGGGTCAAATGGAAAGATTGACCATAAACAAGAACCAAGGCTATACACACTTCCCCCAAAAGTGTCATTATCATCAGGGGTCATATTCACAACACAAATACAACCATCATTTAAAGAAAATAAAGGTGTCATTCAAATTAACTTCATCTAAGGTACCCTCGTAGACATACCCACTATCAATTACAAGATTATTGTCATGAGTACTCTCAAGAATTGGAAAACACAAAGAAGAAGAGATAATGGGAAAATAAGTATCACCTTCCTACTCAACATAATCCTTCCCAATAAGAGTACTCCTATATTTCAAGAATAGATTTCCATCTTTGGGAGGACAATCTTAACACCATAGTGGATTATTATAAAAAGTATAACTCGTATGAACTGCACTACTTTAAATATTCACACCAGCAGGAATTTCAATAAAAATGAGGTCATCTTCATCAAACAAGATATTGTACTTAAAGAGAGATTGATCAACCACCATGGAAGAAGTAAAAGATGAAAGTTCACTCTCAAAAAGGCATATATCATTTTCAAAGAATTTTCAAGCACAAGATTTGTATGAGCAAAACAAGTAATAGTATCATCAACAAAATTTAAGCTCAAAGAGTCATTCCTATTCACATGATCAATAACTTCATCATTATCACCATATTGTGGTTCTTTGGTAACATTACAAGGTTCTAAAATTAATGTATCATACTCAAGTGCAAGTTGATAAACATAGTTTTCATATGATAATGAACTATCATTCAAAGTACTGGTGTAAACGCTAGTTTGGCACAAATTGACCTTACTAGAAACATCATCTTAGTCATCAATAAGGTCAACTAGTGTATTGACATTTTTAGCATGTACATTATCAATATGTGGTAAAGAAATATTAGGTTCTATCACGACCCAAAAGTGGGGCCTAGATGAGACATGGCAAAGGAGAACCCGAAAGTCCTCGATCAAGATATCATAGCATCATTACTCACATCATCGATACGGAAACACAGAAAAGTAAAAAAATAGCATATATATCTAGGAAGAACGGGGCTTTGGACTCAAGATATGGGGATGTTGTCGGGGATGGGATTAACATGGATCACATAGCATATAACAAGTATTTCTAAGGGGCAGGTAAGTAGGACTCAAGCTACGGGGGCATACCGAGTTAGGGGACTTTCCACATAAGCACATTCCCAACATTCATAAGCTAATACATAATCATAAGCATAATCGGACCATCATATCCATAATCAAACCTCAATAGTCATAATACCTCAACAAAATATAATATAACGTGCAAGAGTTTTACATGTCCAACATAGCCTCTACATAATATAGGATGGGGCCTCGACATAATTCAGGCTCACCCTCAAGTCTTAAAGTAAGGAAACTACAGACATACAATGATGATAGAAAGTAGCTATTGCCCTTGAACAAAAGGGCTCACCACAAGCAAGTAGCTTCAAAGATTATCACTTGTCGTCCAACAGAAGATAGAGATCGTCACCGGTCCCTACATGGTTAGAATATGTGGACAAAGAGTATGGGTTAGCACATAATATGCACTAAGTATCTGGGCATGCAATGCATATGACATAATAATATGACCAAGCGAGATGACAAGGGGATAAGTGATACGAAAGGAATGCACATAGCTAAAAGATAAATATATCATAACAATATGTCATGCCATGATGCATGAGATGTAACCTATGAATCATATTATAGAGGGGATGTAACCTAATCCGATAACAGAGGGAACCCGAATGAGCTACTACTTGAATTTGGACTAATTGCCAGGTAGATCCCTAGTGACCCTTCAACTAGGGGAAACATAACAATTCATCCCATCTAGGGAGAAATCCTATGTTGGCACATGGTTTGACGGAAAGGAGTATGGACCCTTGGAGGTAGTCCAACCCAATCCAATCCCTCGGTGCTAAGTCTCATCCTACGGGAATACATATATACATGCAATATTTTCAAAATGAAGGGTTGACATTCTTTTCAAACCATGCATAATTAGCCAAACCATGTCATTATCCAATTCATATACATAATTAATCTAAAAAGCCAACAAAAATTTCGAAAACCATTTCCATATCAATGCAATAGGAGTAGCTCATCTACATAGCTTATCATATCAAACCTTCATAACATATCAAAATGGTGCAAGCACCCATAATGCTCAAAGAGCGATAACAAGAGACTATGTGATCACAAGTCTTAACATATCATATCATAAAAAGGGGGCCATGCCCTTAACAACAATGTCATCATAACCATACTTCAATGCATATGCCATGAATGAGGAATCAAGTGCATGGGTAGTGGAGATTCAAATCTTAAACCATAATTTAATAGATAATTCAAATCATAATTCATGAGAAATTCCTAATTCAAAACATAATGCTATTTACCCATGCATATTAAACCTTCAAAGGGACATACACATTAGACCTTCAAGATTTTCAATGTACTTTATGAATTTCAAACTTAAATCAACTTTAAATTACCTAATTTCTACAGCCCACAACTCAATTCAGTTAAATATATCAAAATTTAAAGAACCCATAATTAAATAAAGCTTAAATTTATAAATTAAAGATAAGGGTTCTTGGGTCTTCATGGATGAAAGGGAATACATGAATAAATCCCACATACCAAGATATATGGTTATTCAAAGTCCATGTTGCCTAACCGGCCTTACAACCTTCCACCAAAATAATTACTTTGAATCTGTCCACTTAAATACAATCCATGACTACCCAAACTCAATCATGACGAGTCCAACACTAACCTTGACCAACCATTATGAAGTTCAAAAATTTTTGGGTTTTTACATCATCTCCACCTTGGGAACATTCATCCTCGAATGGGCTAGAACCATGGATTAGGGACATCAATCAAACAATTGACATTTTCATCAAAACTTATAATGGATCATGCATCATTTCAAAAATCATTCAAAACTCATGTCAAAACATCATTTAAATCATTTTTGTACTCATGTATTCATGCAATGTCATGAACTCAAGAATTAATAGAATTAGGACCATTAGAAGGATAGAACCTAGTACCTTAGGCTTGAGTTGATTGGAAAAGATAGGGATATCGCTCCATCATGTCCAACTCCGCTTCCCGCGTTGCACACTCCACGTCTTGGTTCCTCTAAAGCACCTTGACCGAAGCCACCTCCTTGTTGTGAAGCCACTTCACTTGACTATCCAAGATTCCAACCGGCACATCTTCATAGGTCAAATTCTCCTCAATCGTCACACCCTTCAAAGGTGTAATTGCTTTAGGGTCACCAACCAACTTTCTCAATATAGACACATGGAACACCGGATGAATGGATCTTGTGTCCAAAGGAAAATCCAACCTATAAGCCACATTGCCAACCCACTACACAATCTCAAAAGGTCCGACGTACGGGGGGCTCAACTTGCCCTTTTTGCCAAAACACATGATGCCTTTTATGGGGGACACTTTCACATACACCCAATCACCAACATGAAATTCGAGATCTCTCTTTCTAACATCCGAATAAGACTTTTGGAGACTTTGAGCCGCCTTCAATTTCTCCCTAATAAACTTCACTTTCTCAATGGCTTCAAAAACTAAATCTGGGCCTAGCAAGGACACCTTACTTATTTCAAACAAACCAACCAGAGAGCTACATCTCCTACCATAGAAAGCTTCAAATGGAGCAATACCAATGCTAGCATGGAAACTATTGTTGTGGGCAAACTCAATAAGAGGAAGATGATCATCCTAATTTTCTTTGAATTCCAACACACATGCCCACAACATATCCTCCAAGGTTTGAATCGTCCTTTCGGCTTGTCCATCGATTTGATGATGGAATGTAGTTCTCAACTTGACCTTTGTACCAAGTTCCTTTTGAAAAGTCTTCCAAAAATAAGAAGTAAATTGAGTACCAAGATCATATATAGTAGACCTCGGTATACCATGCAATCTCATGAACTCCCGAATATACACCTTGGCATACTCATCGATACTATAGGTAGTCTAAACCGGCAAGAAGTGAGTCGGCTTGGTCATCCTATCAACCACTACCCATATAGAATTGAAGTGTCTCCGAGTATGGGGTAAACCAACCACAAAATCTATGTTCACATCTTCCCACTTCCAAGTAGGAATTTTGATATCCTGGGTCAAGCCATTGGGCCTTTGATGTTCCTTTTTTACTTGTTGACAATTAGTGCATTACGACACGAACTTGGCTATGTCCTTCTTCATTTCGTGCCACTAATACAATTCTCCCAAATCTCGGTGTATTTTGGTAGATCCCGGATGGAAAGAATGTTGAGAATTATGAGCCTCTTTCATGATAACCTCCTTTAGGCCATCAACATCCGGAACACACAATTGGCCTTGGTACCATAGCATACCATCTCCCTTTTGGGAGAAAATCACAGTTTTTCCTTCGGAAACCAATTTCTTCAATTCAACTAAGGAGGGATCTATGTCTTGTTTCGCCTTGACATCAACTACTAAGGAAGACTCGGACCCAACTTGAACAAGAATTCCACCATTCTTAGAGTCAGCCAACCTTACACCCAACCTAGAAAACGGTGCACATCTTTCACTATCTCATTTTTCCCTTCATCCACATGTGATACACTTCCAATAGAGAGCCTACTAAGGGCATCCACCATAACATTAGCTTTGCCGGGGTGATAAAGAACACTCATATCATAATCCTTGAGAAGTTCTAACCATCTCCTTTTCCTCAAATTAAGGTCTCTTTTGGTGAACACATATTTCAAACTCTTGTGATCGGTGAAGACATCCACATGAACCCCGTACAAATAATGTCTCCAAATTTTCAAAGCAAACACTACCGCCGCCAACTCAAGATCATGGGTTGGATAATTTTGTTCATGCACTTTCAATTGTCGGGACACATAAGATATCACCTTACCATGTTGCGTAAGCACACAACAAAAACCAATATGCGATGAATCACAATATACCACAAACCCATCTAACCCATTTGGCAAAGTCAAAATCGGAGCCGATGTAAGTCGATCCTTCAAAGTTTGGAAACTTTTCTCACATTCACTTGACCACACAAATTTGACCTTCTTTTGAGCCAACTTAGTCAATGGAGATGCTTTAGAGGAAAACCCTTCAACAAACCTTCTAAAATAATCGGCCAAATCAAGAAAGCTTCAAATAAACAAAGGAGTCAATGGTCTAGGTCAATCCTTCACCTCTTTAGTTTTTTTAGGGTCAACCTTGATGTCATCGCCGGACACCACATGACCAAGGAAAGCAACTTCTCCCAACCAAAACTCGCACTTGCTACACTTGGCATATAATTTCTTCTTCTCCCTCAACGTCTGAAGTACCAACCTCAAGTGATCCCTATACTCCTACTCATTTCGAGAGTAAATCAAGATGTTACTAATGAAAACCACCACAAAATTATCAAGGAATGACTTAAACACCCGATTCATAAGGTCCATAAACACCGCCAAAGCATTGGTCAACCCAAACAACATCACTACAAATTAAAAATAACCATAACGAGTTCAGAAAGCCATCTTTGGAATATCAAACTGCCTTACCTTCAATTGGTGATATCCCAAACGAAGATCTATTTTTGGAGAACTGAGTAGCTCCTTGAAGTTGGTCGAATAAATCAGTAATTCTAGGCAACGGGTACCTATTCATAATGGTCACCTTATTTAATCATCGATAGTCAATACACATTCGAAGAGACCCATCCTTCTTCCTCACAAACAACACAGGGGCACCCCAAGGTGAAATGCTCAGCCTAATATAACCCTTTTCTAACAAATCTTTCAACTGAGCATTCAATTCTTTCAACTCTGTCGTGGCCATACGATAAGTAGGGATAGAAATAGGTTGAGTATCCAGAACGAGATCTACACCGAAATCCACTTCTCTATCGGGAGGAATACCGGGAAAGTCCTCGGGACACACGTTGGGAATATCATTAACCATCGAAACTGATTCAAGCTTAGGTGACTCACCCTCCACATCTCTAACCCATACAATATGATAAATGCACCCCTTACAAATCATCTTTCGGGCCTTGAGGTAGAAAATAAAACAACCCTTAACCACGGAATCACTACCCTTCCACTTCAACATGGGTTCGTTAGGAACTTGGAATTTAACTTGCCTAGTTCTACAATCAACCAAGGAATACGATGCATGCAACCAATCCATCCAAAGAATAACATCAAAGTCATACATCTAAAGTTCTACAAGGTCATTAGGGAACACTTTATGCAACACAGATATAGGACAACCATTATACACTTTCTGGGCAATAACAGACTCACCCACGGGAGTATACACCGAATAAGGTTCCCTAAGAGTTTCACGACTCAAATCAAATTTAATAACCAACAGTGGAGTCACAAAAGATAAATTTGCACTCGGATCAAGTAAAGCATAAGCATCAAAATCAAAGATTTTTAACATACCACTCATGACTTCCAGAGCTTCCTCTATCTCCTGGCAGGCATGAAAACCATAGAACCTGTTGTTCCTAGGAGCACCACCAACCAAAGCCTTCGGTTTTCCTTGATCACCGGGATCCACTTGATCCTTCTTCACATTCTTCGGAAAATTAGAGATCTTGAGGTCAAAACTACCACACCCATAGCAAACACCCATAACTCTCCTATATTCACCCACCTAATTACCACCACATTGGCCACAACGGGGAATTTGAGGACTACCCCCAACTTTTGCCTTAGGAGGAAGCACCCTTGGATTAGCAACCCTCATATTTGAACCTTGGCCTTGTTGAAATCGGCCAAACACACCACTACTCTTGGAATTAGAGAACCCACTATCAAGTCGGGCCCTCTTAGCTTCACTCACTCTCTTTTCCATAAGATTTTTTCCCTTAATTTTCTTGTGCATAAGTCATAAGTCTTGAGATGTCCATATCTTGAATAATCATGGTCGTACGCCATTCCTTCACCACTAAATTTGAGACACTGGAAATAAACATATGCATTCTTGCCCGCATGTCAGATACAAGCATGAGAGCATATTTAGATAGCTTAGTAAATTTTAGAGAATTGTCCCTCACAGTCATACCGCCCTGTCGAAGGGTGTTGAACGCGTTCATTTTAGATTCCCTAAGCTCAAGAGAAAAGAAATGATCAAGGAAGGCCATTTTGAACTCTTCCCACCCAACCTTGGCATCGACCATCCTCTCAACTAGCCACTGGTTATACCACACCTGGGCCACATCTTTCAATTGATATGAAGCCAACTCATCCTTCTCCTCAGAACTAACCCCCATAATGGTCAACACATTAGTGAGTTCATCAATGAACTCTTGAGCACCCTCGTCCACTTTTGAGCCAAAGAAATCTGGAGGGTTCATCTGGGTGAAATCTCTCACCCTAGAGGCCGGAGTACCAATAGTTATGGGTTTAGCTAGCTGGGCTTAGTTAGCCACTGCTTGGGCCCACATAGACACCACATTCCTAAATTCTGCATGAGACACTTGCTCCTCTACCGGTGCCTGAGGGTCTTGTTCCTTATAGTCGGGAGCCTGACGGGGGAAGGGAGCTCTTCTGGGAGGCATGTTTTGAAAGAGCAACAAGAATACCAAGAGTTGAGGGAATCTTATAAATAGTTAGAGGCACGACAAAAGGGACAATGAAGTGAAAAGTTCCTAAAATATCGTCATAGGCTCTCGCTCAAAGATATGGCGCACATCACAACCATGAACAAGACTCGAAGTGATGCGGCATGTTGGACTCCGAAGATCATATAAGAACCTAGGGCTTTGATACCATCTTTTTCATGACCCTAAATTGGGGACTAGAAGTGACATGGCGAAGGAGAACCCGAAAGTCCTCGATCAAGCCATCATATCATCATTACTCATATCATTGGTTCGGAAGCGTAGAAAAGTAAACACACCACATTTTTCTAGGGAGAATGAGGCATTGGACTCAAGCTATGGGGATGTTGCCGGGGATGGGATGAACACGGATCACATAGCACATAACAAGTATTTCTAAGGGGCGGGTAAGTAGGACTCAAGGTATGGGGGCATACCGGGTTAAGGGACTTTCCACATAAGCACATTCCCAACATTCACAAGCCAATATATGATCATAAGAATAATAGGACTATCATATCCGTAATCAAACCTCAATAATCATAATACATCAACAAAACATAATATAACGTGCAAGAGTTTTACATGTCCAACATAGCCTCTACATAAGATAGGACGGGGCCTTAACATAATCTAGGGTCACCCTCATGTCTTAAAGTAAGGAAACTAATGCAATACAAGGAAAATAGAAAGTAGTTATTGCCCTTGAACAAAAAGGCTCACCACAACCAACTAGCTTCAAAGATTATCACTCGTCGTCCAACGGAAGATAGAGATCGTCACTGGTCTCTACATGGTTAGAACATATAGACAAAGAGTATGGGTTAGCACATAATATACACTAAGTATGTGGGCATGCAATGCATATGACATAATAATATGACCAAGAGAGATTACAAGGGGACAAGTGATACGATAGAAATGCACATAGCAAAAAGATAAATATATCATAACAATATGTCATGCCATGATGCATGAAAAATAACCTATGAATCATTTTATAGTGAGGATGTGACCTCAACCGACAATAGAGGGAACCCAAGCGAGCTACAACTTGGATTCGAACTCCTTGCCAAGTAGATCCCTAGTCATCCTTCAACAAGGGGAAACATAACAAGTCATTCCATCATGGGAGAAATCACATGTTGGCAAATGGTTTGATGGAAAGGAGTATGGACCCTTGGAGCTAGTCCACCCTGAATCCAATTAGTCGGTGCTAAGTGTCATCCCACGAGAATACATATATACTTGCAAGCTTTTCAAAATGGAGGGTTGACATTCTTTTCAAACCATTCATCATTAGGCAAACCAAGTCATTATCCAATCCATATCCACACTTAGGCTAAAAAGCCAACTAGAATTTCCAAAATTATTTCCATATCGATGCAATAGGAGTAGCTCATCTACATAGCTTATCATATCAAGCCTTCATAACATATCAAAATGGTGCAATCCAAGATGCATGAAATGCTATAATGCTTATAGTATAGGGGATGTGACCATAACTGACATCCAAACTCATGTGAGCTACAACATGAACTTTCCCGATGAGGCCTCCCATCGGATCGAAGAAGATTACTTGCTAAAGATAATCTACACCACACCTTAAGACCCGGTCATTTTGGTGTGATGGCCACCTTCCTTATGACTCGGTTATATCAGAAGGATATACATAACATATCATGTCATATCATATCATCTCATATCATATCATAGAATACCTTATGGGCCTCCTATTTCTGTAGCATAACCTATGTTGGCACATAGTTGAGGGAAAGGAGTGGGACCCTTAGGGATAACCCACTTACTACTCCAATCCTTTTCGGTGCTAAGTCATCATTCCACAAGAATACATATATATATACAGGCTTTTAAAATGGAATGGAAACACTTGACATCATGACCATGCATAATTAGGCTTAAAGGCCAAATTACTTGCTTTACTTTCATGCATGCTTGATCAAAGGATAAACACATTTCATTGTCATACTTCATTGGGCTAAAAAGCCAAATACACTTTCATGTCAAACTTCATGCATAAGAGTAGCTCCATACTTTTTATATCATATCACATCATATTGGTGTAAACACCCATGGTTGCTCAAAGATCCATATCATAGACATTATTTGATCACATTCTTGTCATAACCCATACTTGTTCAAAATCATAGTCATAACATCTTTGGGACTTAGCGCACATCATAACTTCCTTGAAATCCATGTTCATGCATGCAAATGCCATGATTGATGATGAGGATAGCATGGGTACTAGAATTCATAATTTAAATCAAAATCAAGAACACATAAAAAATTCATAATTAAATCAACAATTAAACTTCAATTTAACATTTACCCATGCATAAATTAAATAGTAAGGGGACATGCATACTTGCATCATCTTGAATCAATGTAATTCATCAAATAGGCTCTTAATTCATCTTAAAATCATTAAATAATAATAGTCCATACTTCAATTACATTAAATCATTCTTAATTCAAAAGACCCTTTCAAGAATAATCATAGTTTATCAAAAATTGACAAAAGGATTTGGGTCTTCATGGTTTAAAGAGAAATGATGAATCAAACCCACATACCTTGAATTTAACAAGAAGATTGAGAGGCTTTTGCTGAAGACTTGAATTTCCCCCAATTTCAAGCTTGGTCTTCAATGGTGAATGAGGGAAAATTGAGAAAATTTTGGGAGAGAAATTGAGAGATTAAATTAATTAAAGAGGTTTAGGGTTCAATTTAGGGGTTTTATGAGAACTTAGAAAGGCTAAAATGATCCTAGGAATAATTAAAACTACCAATTAACCATTAATAAAATGAAGTAATTAACTGAAGCAGTCACTGACAGAAGCATACACACTGTCCGTGTAGTGGTTCACAAATAGGGAACCCTACCGTGTGACATCACTTGGTTCATGCCTTCGCTTGAAATCTTGGATAACTTTCTGGATCGCTTCATGACAGGACTCACGGTCTGTGAAGCTGCTCACGGACCGTACACTAGTCCGTGGAGCCTCACTTAGTTCGGAGTCCTGGCCTTGGGGTCTATCCACTTCATAGACAAACCCATGAAGTCCTCACGGACTGTGAAGCATCACACAGACCGTGAAGTGACCCGTAAAGCTTCACTTGGTCCAAGGCCTTGGTTCACCATCCTTGGGACTTACTGGATCACTTCACGGAAGGGTGTCACGGGTCGTGAGCCTCCACATGGCCCGTGATTCCTCCCGTAAGGCACTGCCTTAGCATCAAACTTCTTCCCTTTTCTAGAACACCTCCATACGTAAGCAGTCTCACTGCAATGGCCATAACTTCCACATCCGAACTCTGAATTGAGTGAAACCAGTTGCGTTGTAAAGATAACTCAAAGAGATTTGTTTTGATGGGTCATACTTCACACAGTTCAGCTCATTCCAAGAGATATAGTTATTCAAAGTCAGCCCTCCTACACGGTTTCATCCAAAACTCTCCCAACAAGATCCCATTGAATACAACCACATAAATAGAACTCATGGTCATCACTACACAGCCATCAAAAGTTCAAAATGGACCTCAATCCATTAGTACAAAGTTTGAAAATTTTTGGGTCATTACAGATCTTCTCTTGTGTCGCCAATTGGATCGCTTCTTGAGGCCCCAATGTTTTGTCAAATTTGATAGATTAATAGAACGTCACCGAAATATTTGACACATCACTAAATTGGCTAACCTTTATCGAAATATCACAAATTTGAGACTCAAGTAATTTGTCACATTTGGTAATCTTACTATCTATCGCCAAACATATTCAGTGGATTATCAAACTTGGAACCCATCGCCAAAATTGACAGTATATCCCCTTACTTCTCCTTTATATCTCCAAGCTATCTTCAAAACATATAACCCTTTATTTTTCTTCAAAACATGCCCATGGGCCTCTAGTTGCATGACCAGTCCCTCCAACTTTTGAATCTTCCTATATTTGATCTTAGTGAAAGGCCCTAAGGCAATCTGATTTGCATCATATTCTCTCGCTAGAATTGAAAGAGTTAAAGGATTAATTGAAGAACGTAATTGAGAAGGAGTTATATTAGGTCTATCAAGTCACCTTGGGGTGCATTAATGTTATTTTTGAGGATGAAATATGACTCACTTAGAATGTGTATCAATTATTTAATGGTCCTCCAGGTAATTTTCATATTTTTGTTACTACTCTATTGATTTGAGCTTTTGTACAGTAACCTTGAACCTTTTATAACTCATTGGGGCTATTAGAGTGGTTGTGGGTTGAGTTGGTTATGAATTGTATGAGTTTGCAAGTTAACGAGAAATTTTAGTTGTTAAAGTGAGATTCCTAATAAAATCCTAGAAAATGGCCTCAAAATGGGATTCTGATGGTTCTATCGGTTTTGTAACAGCTGATTTAGCCTAAGAGTTTGGTTGTTCCGAGGATGGAGAGTCCCAATATGATTTTGAGCAAAACATTGCAAAATGAGTTCAATTAGATGTTAAAAAGTGTGTTTCTATAAAATCCCAACTAAATGCGCTCAAAATAGAAATGTGATGGCATGGTCAGCTCCAAACATCAAAAACAGTCTAGGACGACCTTTCATCAGTTGACAGAGGTATGTGGTTATGTTTTGACCCCCAATGTTCTTTTAGCTAAAGTTAACCATAAAGAAGTGGAATGCTCATTTTTTAGTAGGGTGCTCTGTTGGGAATTTTGATTGCACCATTGGATTTGAAATGCCAAAAATCCATGTGATTACAATATTTATTTGTGTATAATGGAAATCAGATGGCCTAAGAATGCACTGGGGATATTTTTGAAATTGTTGGTGCAACTCTAGAGAATTTTTCTTCCGTGTTCACGGAGGGATATCCGCATTTACAGAAGCTATCAAGATCAGACCTCTACATTTGTAGGGTCATGTCTACATTCACGAAGAATGGTCAGCCATAAGATCCACGGTCATGGTATGCATTAAGGCGGTGGCTTCTATAAATATCATCTTTGTGACCTGCCATTGTTCAAAACTCAAACAAGCATAACTTTCACTCTAAAACTCTAATTCTTTTTATTCAAAAGGCTACATGACTCAAATTTTAGTAAGGAGCGTTGTGATAAAGTAGAATTTGGGATTCAGCATGTATTACAAGGTAAATATGTTGTTTTGACGGGTTACTATTTTGGAAATGTGTGAAAAGTTTACATTTTAATATCTCGATCGATTTTTGACGTAATTAAGTGAAATTTAATTCTAAATTGTTCTACATTCTAAGAGGAATGTTGTGGTATGTTGGGTGTTTGATGAATTTGTCCAATTTTCATAAATTTTGATCAAGAATGTTTTAAAAGAAATGTTTTCCTAGTAAAGATTTTAATTTTGTTTTTTGTCCTTTTCTCGGTCTTCTAGTGTTCATTTGGGCAGAATTTTGGATTGTAGACTCGGGTTGTTATGGAGATCATTTTTTATGTTTGTTTTGGATTTTAGCCATGGGCCCTATTTTTCCTCATTTTAGGCATTATTGGCCTAATTTCATCCATTTTTCAAGATATTACAATCAATACGATCGTGTTAACCCTGTGAACTATATTTTAACATCTGACTAAAATCATAAAGTGTTTAGAAGGGGAAACGCTTGGCTATATCGATTTAGGATCTAAGACGTCAGCTGCCAAGTAAGCTAGACTTCTCTAAAACCTTACACTGAGTTGAGGTGCATGTGTAATTGAGCTATAATGTGTAGAGATATATTGTTTATGGGTTATTTTATGGAATGTGTATTTTATATGACTAGTTGTGTTCTTTGTGTGTATATGTATGATGATATAGGATGGTGGTTATTGTATTGAGGACTCTGATAGTGGTCACTACTATATTCGTTGAATTCTGGCACTTTAAAACTATGAGAGGGCCTAAAAAGGTTAGTTTGGGATGAGGACATGTAATAGGTATGTATATTGAGCTTATGTCACGACCCGGATAGGGGGCCTAGATGTGACATAGAAAAGGAGAACCTGAAAGTCCTCGATCAAGCCATCATAGCATCATTACACTCATCATCAATTCGTAAGCGTGAAAAATAAACACATAACATATCAATTCTAGGGTATTGGGGACTTGGGACCCAACTATGGGGACATTTTTTGGGAATGGGATAGACATGAGTTCATATAACATATAGCAATAATCTCTAAGGGAAAGGGGAAGTAGGGTTCCACTATGGGGGCATACCGGGATTATTTGACTTACCACGTAAGCACATAGTCATTCAAATCCCCAATCATTCATATCATAAGAATAATAGATGACAATACTCATAATTATGTCTAATAAACAAAGCTTTCATAAACACAACATTCAACGTTCGAGTCAGAGTACAAGAGTTTAGAGTTTGTCTATAAGCCTCTACATAGATGAAACGGGGCCTCGATATAGTTTGAGGAT
>JBCEWC010009320.1:0-18888 GCA_038996855.1 Solanum aculeatissimum
GAAGAACCCATAACTAATTGGAAAGCTTAAAATCAATTTAAAGGGGTTAGGGTTCTTAGGATCTTCAAGGATGAAAGGGAATCCTTGAATCAAGTGCCACATACCTTAAACAAGCAAGCAACTCACAAGATCAAACTTAACCAAGTCTTCTTCCCCAAGTTCTACAAGCTAACCTCAATGGATGTCAAGAGAGCCTTAGGATCTTAAGAGAGAGTGTAGGAGAGTTCTAATCGATGAATGAGGGTTTAGGGGATGATTTAGGGGTGTAGGATACCTTAAGGGACTAAAAGGGGTTTAGGGGAATGTTAAATCACAAAAATACCATTAATAAACTGGAACATTTCACTAAAAACAGCACCCAAACGGGAGCTAAAGTGCCTTTCAAAGTCTAACGGGCCGTTCAAGGTGCCGTCAAGAAGGACTTAGCAAATTTCCCACGCGAACTTTCGGAGGACATTCTGTTACGTTACACGAACCACCAAACGGGCCGTCCAAGCCCGTCTCACCCACCATCTGACCTCACTTAACCTCAAAACTCATGCCCAAACCTTGGCCTAGCTACTGTCCAACTCAACGAGCCAGCAAACGGCTCGTTAAAAGTCAAACGGTCCGTTTGAGGATCCGTCAACCTACACTTGTCTTTGGGGTGGTTCCATGCCACCCCAAGCTCACTGTTACATTCCACGGGAGCCTAGATGGACCGTCCAAAGTTTCACGGTCCGTGCCAAAGTCCTTGGCCGCTTTTCTAAGCCTATCTCCAATGTCTTCTGAATTTTAGACAGTCTCACTGTTTGGACCATATCTCCCTCATCCGATAACCAACTCGTGTGAAACCACTTGGGTTGCAACTCTAACTTAAGGAGATTCAATTTTATAGGTGGTAGCTCACATAGTTCATCCCACATCAAACGTTATGACTATTTGAGGTTGACTGTCAAAACTGTCCCTCTAGGGCACTTTCTAGCCCAATTTGCATTCGGCCACTTAAGCTCAACCTGTGGCTACCAAAACTCAACCATGGCTTGTAGTACATCATAGAATTCCAACCATAAGTAGATTTCGAAAATTTTCGAGTTGTTACATTATCTATGTAGCTAGTAGAAGTAATTTCTAGAGACTTGGGTGAGCATTGGACGCTCTTGGATCATTTCAGTCTCCATATGCACTTATGGCTTATCTTTTGTTTTTCTAGACTAGCCTTGTATATATATCTGTGTGTGTATATGTGTATATATATATATACACATATATATATCTGTGAGTATATATATACACACATATATACTCTCTCTCACATACATATATATATCCCAGTTAGAGGGTGTATTTATTATCCTTGTAGCTCTGGAAACATGACTTTCAAGTTCTGGGAGGAATTCCATTTTTATATATATTATCTATGGGTCCTGGTTTCCTTGTTATTGTTGTTAGTTTTCTTCAATTGTGATTTCTAGTTAGTTTTCTGCCCTCACACCCATAACTAAATATTTTAAGTTATGATCTAGCTTACCTGCTAGTGAGATATGGTAGGTACCATCATAACTTAAGATATCAGGTCATGACAAGTTGATATCATAGCTCCAATTTCATTGATATACCTTGTATAGATCTAACTTCTAGTAGAATTCTACAAATGGGTGCAGCGACATCTGAGATTCATCTTTGAGAGGCTAAAAGATGTCATCAGTAATATGCTCCATGATTCTATCACCTCATGCAGTGTATGTTTTATTAGTTTTGTGGAATCTCATTTTCTTTACTCTTTTGTTGGGTATGGATTATAAGCGAGGTAGCCCCAATGTTTCCAACATACTTCAGATTATAGATAAAGCCCTAACTAGGCTTAGAGGTTGACCATAGGGTAGGGGTAAAGGTGTAGGACCAGGCTCGGTTAGATATGTGGCTCCAAATCTTGTAGAGGAGAACCCAGATACCCCTATTTTCCTTAGAAAATAGGATTAAAGTTTTCACAACCCCTAGTTGTGCCTGTTATGACTTCTCCACTCCAGGAAACTATTACTTAACTACTTATAACCCTCAGAGGTATGCAATAGGTTTTTACCCCAGCCCTAGCTCCACCATCTCCATAAGATCATCCTGCATAACCAGTGTAAGAGGATAAGCCTCCTCATCATCAGTAGTTCAATAATAGCAGCCCCCATCTCCTATTCTAGGAGGGCATCCAGTCCCAATACCACCCACTGTAAAAGCCAGATATTGCAAAGGGTGCTATGTCATTTCAGGTTTAGAGAGTGTTTGGATATTTCCTTAGAGAGGCTTCATCGAGGTTCTCAAGGGTTGTTAGAGAGGATGCCCATGAGTTTCTGATGTCTTTTAGATACATATCATACACCTTGAGGTTGTTGGAGTCTCGAGGGGCTAACTGATTGGCCACCAAGTTGTAGTGGTCCACTTATATAGACACTAGACTAGCTAGGTCACCACCAGTGTCGTGCATAGAGTTTTTGGAGGAATTATTGGCTTGGTTTATTCCTAGGAGTTCTAGAGATAAGATCCATGATTAATTCTCGAGGTTGGAGAAGGGCACCATGACCATGTTTGACTATGAGGCTAGATTTCATGAGCTCTCCAAGCATGCCTCTATAATACTATCCACTAAGGATGAGAGGATCATATGTTATGTCAGGGTATTGAGGACTCAGTTGAGGATTGAGACTTAGTCATTGGTTATAATGGTTTGCCATTTTCTTAATATTGTTGATTATTACTATACCATTACACGACTTCATGACGAGACCAATTAGGGTAGCAACAACATGGACCACCATCAGGGCAATAATAGTGGGACTCGATATAGACCTAGGGAGCACTATTATATATCCTGGCAGTAGTTCTAACAGGGCCTGCCCAGTCGCTATATTCGGGCTTCATTTTAGGCTTCAAATGGTAGCCGATAATTTTATGATGTGTCTAGTCAGGAGGTCCTCTCTATGTCATGGGAAAGATTACACGAGATAGAGTTGTGGTAGCTTTGGGTCAGGCCAGGTCTTTATATTTATCTAATCAAGGATCTAGAGCTTTAGAGCTAGGTACCACAGGCCGCAGTGGCCTACATTTTGATGACCAGACTTCCTAATTGTTTTATGATTATGGAGAGTTAGATCACTAATCTAGAAATTGTTTATGATAAAGAGCAATGTATCTTGCTTCACACGCAACCCGATCAGCCCCAACACAAACATTGTTTGCCAGAGATAGGGGTTAAGATTAGGACAATAGGGGTGACCAGCAAAGTTCCTGAGGTGATCAGTAGAGTTTTAGGGGTGATAAGTAGGGTTCTAGAGGTATTTCTAAAAGTGGAAAGTCAGGGGGTAGGGTTTTACCTGAGGGGTATGTTGTTAGGGCCATTTCTATATAGTTCTGGTGATGTTAAAGGTTGAGGCGCCAGATGATGTCATTATGATTTCTCTAAGCCAGTAGTCACCTTCAGCTTTGTTTGATCTAGGACCCACATATTCTTTTATTTATTTTTATATTGCTCCCTATTTGGTGGTGAGTCCCGAACCTCATCCAAAACTACTATATGTTTCAACTCCCATAGGGGATTCTTTAGTAGTGGATCAGGTTCGTATATTTTGTGTGGTCACTTTTTGGTGACGAGATACCCAAGCGGATCTGTTATTACTTGACATGCTTTATTTTTGCATATTCTAGGCATGGATTGATTGGGTCATCATTATGTATGTTTAGATTATTATGCCAAGATATTCACCTCGGCCATGCCTTGTATAGCCCCAATGGGTTGGCAGGGATCAATTAGTTGAACTCTGGCTGGTATTATCTTTTATACTCAGACCCAGAGGTTAGTAACTACTGGATGTTTGGCGTACTTGACGTATTTCATGATGTACTAGGCAAGGCCCCTTCTATTGGTTCAGTTCTAGTAGTTTATGAGTTTTATGATACATTTCTTGCTAACTTTCCTAGCCTACCCTGCAAAGAGGGATTTTGATTTTGCTATAGATTTGGAGTCGAGAGCTAATCACATTTCTCTCTCTCCTATTGGATGGCTTTGTAGATCTTAAGAAGCTTCGTGTTTAACTTTAGGGTCTTCTAGATCAAGGATTGTAATTACCCTCTGGGTCATTTATGTGTTGTGCATGTATCTTGTTGGTCGAAGCATGTCTATAGCAACCCCAGGACATTTGGGACTTTTTGGCACTGATGGTACAATTATGGAGTTATTTGTTTGAAAAATATGCAATATTTCATGTTAGAAGACAAACGAACTTTCAGGTAAGGTCTTAGTAAATAGCCTCAAAATGGAATTCTGATTGTTTCATCAATAATAGAATGGACAAATTAGGCTAGGAGCATGTTCACTGATGGTTATATAGAGTTTTTCAAATTTATCCTCCAGAATAGGTCAATAGATGACTTTAGTTAAAACCCTTGGGAAATTTTCCCAAAGGGAATTATGATAGCATGGATAACTCTGGAACATCGAGTTAGGCACTTTTGAATGCGATTTGACCCCCTCGATTCTTTCCACTAAAAGTTGAATATAAGGAAGTAGGACCCACATCGGATGTAATGACTGATCTTAGGCGTATTTATACACCCAATAGCCATTTGTACCTATGTTTATAGCCTAGTTAGAGAACAAATTGGTAAAGTCTAGGTTATTTTTTAGTGTACTTTTGTTATTTGATGCTAATCCTTGGACGAGAGAGATTTTTGTTTATATTTTGGAGGATTTAAAATAGTTATGGACGTTTGGGTTCATAGAAGTAAAAAAAGAAAGAATACAATCAGAAAAAGAGAGCATAAAAAGCCAAAGGGTACTAGAAAAGAGCATCTCCGCATGGCAGAGTTTGACCATGGCAGTTCTAATTGAAAGAAAGGAAAAAAAGGCGTGAAACACCCTTGGTGGAACAAGTCCGCATCACATACATGGTTCATGGAAGTACAATTTCACTGGATAGCTGAAGTTGCAAAATACACTATGAGGGAACCAGTCCATCTCACAGGCTTTGGTGTCTACATAGGAAAAGGCAAAAAAGGGATTTGTAGGTTTAAATATTTTTTAGTCATTATTTTTATTATCTAACTTTTGTTGGGACAGAGAGAAAGGATGAAGGACTTCTCACTAGGGTAATTCTTTCATCTTTTCATTTTTAATTCCATTCTTTGAATGTTTCTTAGATCAATTATGTGTTTGAAACAAACAATGAGTGGCTAATTCCCTATATTTTGGGATTGTAGCCATAAAGTATGTTCTAGACTTCCATTAATTAATCTTGTATTCCTTTAATCTCTATTTCATAGTTTGGCCAACTGTGAATTACACTTATTGTCTACCTTGGATTCTAGAGATGTTTAGGGGATAGAACATAGGGTACATAGAGCTTGTTTGTTCTAGGAAACTAGGATAATTTGTATATGGAAGACTTATGAAACCTACCCATATACCTTCTTGGTCAATAAAACAGAAAGGTAGATTTAATGCATTTTCATTTATCATGCTTATCCCCGCTCAACGATGTAGTTAGGTTGTCAATGAGAATAGGAAAGTAGAGGTCAGATGACCATGTTTGTAAATTAAACCCTGTAAATAAGTAATTAGAAGACCTATGAATAATCATTGTAATTGAGCTAGAGCAGATGTCAAAACAATTACAGTCTTAGAATTTTGCTTAATTTTGTTAAGTTTTAGCAAAGTAATATATCATTGATAGTTTAATTTAAGTCATTTAGTAGAAATAAATAAATATCATCTTTTCTTGCTTAATACACATTGCATAGTCAGTCTTTTGAAGGTAATTGAAAGATAAGCAAAAGTCTTTGTGTTTAATATCCTTTCTCTCTAAGAGCTACCATATTACTTGAGTAGACCGTGTATACTTGTATGTGCTAGGGAAGCAATATGTTTTTGGCATCGTTGATGGGGACTTTAAGTTTGGCAATTCATTATTTATTAGAAGTTGATTTCTTTTTTTGTTTTTAACAGACTTGACCTTAGTCGTGTTTGGTTGCACGAATTTTATCTGATACACTAGAAGATACAGAGCCTTATATCTCACAAAGTAGGAGAAGGGCACGACTACTATATTAAATCCCACCTATTGTCCTTGTCGAACAAGAAGAGCAGTGTCACGATCCGGATAGGGAGCCTAGATGTGACAGGGCAAAGGAGAACCTAAAAGTCCTCGATCAAGCCATCATAGCATCATTACACATATCATCAGTTCGGAAACGCAGAAGCTAAGCACATAACACATAAGCTTTAAGGGATTCAGGGCTTGGGACTCGAGCTATGGGGACACTTTCGGGAATGGGATCAACATGAGTTCACATAACACATAACAATAATCTCTAAGGGGAACGGGTTAGGGGAATTCAACTATGGGGGCACACTAGGATTATGGGACTTACCACATAAGCACATAGTCATTCAAATCCCCAACATCCATATCATAAGCATAATAAATGACGATCCTCATAATCAAGACTAATAAGCAAAGTTTCCATAAGCGTAACATTCAACATTTTAAGTCGGAGTACAAGAGTTTAGAATTTGTCCATAAGCCTCTACATAGATGAAATGGGGACTTGATATAGTTTGAGGGTGACCCTCAATTCATAAATGAAATAAACGACATAATAAAGTTAGGTGGAAAGAAAATGTCTATTTCCCTTGAACAAAAGGGCTTACCACTAGTACAAGTCTTCAAGAGTAATCACACGTCGTTCGGTGGAATGTGGGAGTCATCCCCGGCACCTACCTATTTAGAGCATGTAGACAAGAGTATGGGTTAGCACAATAAAGTACTAAGTATGCGGGCATGCAATGCATATGACAAGTGTAGTATGACAAAGCAACATGTCAAGGGGACAAGTAAAACGAAAGGAATACACGTAGCCATAGAGTAGTATAACAATATGCCATGCCATGATGCATGAGATGCAATCCTATGATCATATATAGCGGGGATGTAACCTAAACCGACAACATGGAAGACCCGAGCGAGCCACTACCCGGATCTGGACTACTGGCAAAGTAGTACCCTAAACAGCCTTGAAACAAGGAATAGCAAGACATGGAAACCCATATCTAGGGATTTAAAACCCATGGTGGCACATGGTTTGACGGAATGGGCAGGGCCTTAAAGATAACCTGCTTTTGCCACCCAAATCCCTCGTTACTAAGTCTCATCCTACGAGAATACATATATATACGTGCAATATTTAAACGGGAGACTTACATTCTTTAAAATCATGCATCATTAGTCATGTCAAAACCATTGTACAAGAATCGTGTTCATGCTTAGGCCATAGGACAACAAGAGTTTACATAAGCATTTTCATGATCATTCCATGTCAATGCATTATGAGTAACTCATCTACATAGCTTATCATATCAAGCCTTCAAAACATGGCAATATGGTGCAAGCACCCAATATGCTCAAAGAGCCATGGCAAGGAGACTATGTGATCACAAGTCTTAACATTACATTCAAAACATGAGTTTATCAAGAGTTTCAACATAACAATAACCATGCATGTGCCATGAATGAAGATCAAGAACATGGGTAATGGAATTGAAGATTAATTTCTCAATTTGAAAGTTAATTCATCATAAATCATGTAGAAATCCATAAATAAGTCATAATGCAAGTTACCCATGCTTAATTAAATCATAAAAAAGGGACATGCAAGTTGATCAATAAGGGTTTCCATGAACATTCATAAATTCAAGATTAAAATCATGTTTAAATCACCTAAAAACTATAGCACACAATTCCCAACACTAAACTACATCAATAGGGGAAGAACCCATAACATAATTGAAAGCATAAAATCGAATTTCAAAGGATAGGGTTCTTAGGTCTTCAAGAATGAAAGAATATCCTTGAACCAAATCCCACATACCTTAATTTCACCAAAGAAATTCCAAAGTCAAACTTAGTCAAGGTTGTCTTCCCCAATTTCTTCATGCTTTCTTCAATGGAGGCCAAGAGGATTTTAGATTTTTCAAACTGAATGGAGGAGGCTTGGAATGGATTAAAATAAGTTAGGGTCTTGATTTAGTGGTTTAGAAGACTTTAGGATACCTAAAAGGGGCCTAGGGATTAATTAAATCACGAAATTACCATTAATGAATTGGACCATTTAACTGAACACAGTTTCACACGGCTGCTACAGTGCCCGTCAATGTGACTCACTAGCCATTAACGCAACCATCAAACTTGCCTTAGAATTTTCTTCAGCTCGAACTTTTGGGGGACTTTCTGGACCACTTGACGAGGGGTTTCACGGGATGGGTGGATTCACACGGGCTGTGTGGCTTCACACGGACTATGTACTGGTTTGTGGAGCCATACTTGGTCCATAAAACCACCCCACAACATGAACCGTCCACTGCCCCACCAAACGGTCAGTTTCACGGACCATACAAAGGCTCATGGACCGTGGGGTGGTTTGTGAGTCATGACTTGGGTTTTGGTATGGGTCCTTGCCACCCCAGATCACTATACCATGGCACGGACCCCTACATGGACCGTGACAAGTTTCAGGGACCGTGGTCCTTTTCTTGGGCTATTTTCATGCCCTATCTCCAATGTCTTCTAAATTTCAGGCAGTCCCACTCTTTTGGCCATAACTTCCTCATCCAAACTCCGAATTGAGTGAAACTAGTTGCATTTTGAAGATAATTCAAAGATAGGAAATTTGATATGTAGTAGGCCACACAGTTCAACTCTCATAAAATGTTATCATATTTCAAAGCTCACTGCCCAAACAGCCTCTCTAGGCTAAAAAATGATCCATTTTGCGTTCGAACACTTAATCTCAACCCGTGGCTACCAAAATTCAACCATAACCAGTATAATTCAATAAAGACCAACCATAAGAGGTTTTGAAAGTTTTCAGGTCGTTACATTATCCCTCCTTGGGAACATTCATCCTCGAATGTGCTCTAACTACGACTTGAGGACATCAATCACAATACAAGAGACATTTTAACCATAACTCAAGAGAGCATACATCATATTAAAAGTCTTTCAAAACTCATGTCAAAAAATCATTTAAATCATTTTCGTGCTCATGTATATATGCAGTTTCATGAGACTCAAGATAACAAACAATTAGGACCATAAAAGATAGAACCTAGTATCTTAGGCTTGAGTGCACTTTGGAAAGATGAGGATAGAACTCCTTCATGTCGAACGACAAGTTAAACCTATAGGTCACCTTACCAAGCTCTAGGTAATCCCTCGGGAACTTACTAACCACCGAAATCGATTCAAGCCTAGCCCTTCACACCTCTAACCTATACCATATGATGAACTCTCCCTTACAATTCAATACTAGGTACTATACCACAATCTTACAACCCTCAAGGGTTTTGAACTCACACCAATCCAATAGCCAACCAAGGAGTCACAAAAGCTAAGTTTCATCCGAATCAAGTAAAGCGTATACATCAAAGTAAAAATTTCTTAACATACCCGTGACGACATTCGGAGCTCTTTCTACCTCTTGGCGACCATGAAGACCATAAAAGTGGCTGTTTCTAGGAGCACCACCAACCATAGCCACTTGATCTTTTTTCCCATTCTTTGGGCAGTTATAGATCTTGATGTCCAAACCACCACACCCAAAGCAAGCACCCAGAGCTCTTCTACATGCACCCTCATGATTTTTCCCACATCGACCACAAGGAGGAACTCGGGAACCACCCCTGACTTGTGCCTTAGGAGGAGGCACCCCAGGATATGCAACTCCTATATTCGAACCTCGGCTTTATTGAAAATGGCCAAAACCACCACCACCATTCTTTGAGTTTGAGAACCCGCCATCAAATTGAGCCCTCTTAGCCTCACGTACTCTCATTTACTTAAGATTCTCTCCCTCAATTTGTTTGGCATAAGTCATGAGACGGCTGATATCCATCTCCTTAATATGCATTGTCGTCCGGTACTCCTTCACAACCAAATCTGACACACCCGATATAAACTTGTGTATACTTGAACGGGGATCCTAAACAGGTGTAGGAGCATACTTGGAGAGTTTTGTTAACTTGAGGTCATAGTCCCTCACGGTCATCTTTCCTTGTCGGAGATTGATAAACACGGTCATCTTAGCTTTCCTATGCTCAAGTGGGAAAAACCGATCAAGAAATGCCACTTTGAATTCTTCCCATCAAACCTTCACCTCCATCACCCTCTATACAAGCCATTGATTATACCAAACTTGTGCCACGTCCTTGAGTTGATTAGCCGCCAACTCCGCCTTTTTCCTCCGAACTCACCCCCATAATTGACAACACTTTGGTGAGCTCGTCCACAAACTCTTGAGCATCCTTATCAACCTTAGAACCATAGAATTCCGGAGGGTTCATCCGCGTGAAGTCCCTCACCCTTGAGGCCAGAGTAGTGACATTGACGGGCCTATCTTGGTTGGTCACAGTTTGTGCCAACAAAGAGACAATGTTCCTAAACTCAGCATGGGACACATATTCTTCAACCGGTGTCCGAGGTTCTAGTTCCTCAAATTCGGGAGCTTGACTGGGAAGAGGAGCTCTTATGGGAGGCATTTTCTGAAAGAGCGGTAATGTACAAAAATTTAGAAGGGGCTTCGTAAAATCTCATGGCACAACATAAGGAAGAAGTGAAATAATTCCTAAAACGTCGTCATAGCCTCTCACTAATAGGTATGGTGCACAACACACCCATGAATAAGACTCCACTTGACGTGGCATTATGGACTCTAAGGATCATTTATAAACCAAAGGTTCTGATACCATCTTTGTCGCAACCCGGATAGGGGGCCTAGATGTGGCATGATGAAGAAGAACAAAAAAGTCCTCGATCAAGCCATCATAGAATCATTAAACATATCATCGGTTTAGAAACGTGGAAGTTAAGCACAAACACATAAGCTCTAAGGGATTCGGGACATGGGACTCGAGCTATGGTGACACTTTCAGGAATGAGATCAACATGAGTTCACGTAACACATAACAATAATCTCTAAGGGAACACTGGAATTATGGGACATACCACATAAGCACATAGTCATTCAAATCCCCAACATTCATATCATAAGTATAATAAATGGCGATCCTCATAATCAAGACTAATAAGTAAAGTTTCCATAAGCATAACATTCAATATTTCAAGTCGGAGTACAAGAGTTTACAATTTGTCCATAAGCCTATACATAGATGAAACGGGGCCTCAATATAGTTTGAGGGTCACCCTCAATACATAAATAAAATAAATGACATAACAAAACTAGGTGGAAAGAAAATGGTTGTTGCCCTTAACAAAAGGGCTCACCACTAGTACAAGTCTTCAAGAGTAATCATATGTCATTCGGTGGAATGTGGGAGTCGTCGCTGACACCTACATGGTTAGAGCATGTAGACAAGAATTTGGGTTAGCACAATAAAGTACTAAGTATGCGGGCATGCAATACCTATGACAAGTATAGTATGACCAAGCAACATGTCAAGGGGATAAGTAATACGAAAGGAATGCATGTAGAAAAAGAGTAGTATAAAATTATGCCATGCCATGATGCATGAGATGCTATCCTATGATCATATATAGCGGGGATGTAACCTCAATCGACAACATGGATGACCCGAGGAGCCACTACCCGGATCTAGACTACCTGCCAAGTAGTACCCTAGACACCCTAGAAACAAGGGATAGCATGACATGGAAACCCCTATCTAAGGATTTAAAACCGATAATGGCACATGGTTTGACGGAATGGGCAGGGCCTTGAAGATAACCAGCTTTTGCAACCCAAATCCCTCGGTGCTAAGTATTATCCAACAGGAATACGTATACATAAATGCAACATTTAAACGGGAGACTTACATTCTTTCAAATCATGAATCATTAGTCATTCAAAACCATCGTACAAGAATCATGTTCATGCTTAGGCCATAGGCCAACAAAAGTTTACAAAAACATTTTCATGATCATTCCATGTCAATGCATTAAGAGTAGCTCATCTACATAGCTTATAATATCAAGTTTTCAAAACATGCCAACATGGTGCAAGCACCAAATATGCTCAAAGAGCCATGACAAGGAGACTATGTGATCACAAGTCTTAACATTACATTCAAAATATGAGTTTACGAAGAGTTTCAATATAACAATAACCAAGCATATGCCATGAATGATGATCAAGAACATGGGTAATGGAATTCAAGGTTTATTTCTCAATTTGAAAGATAATTCATCATAAATCATGTAGAAATCCATAAATAAGTCATAATGCAAGTTACCCATGCTTAATTAAATCATAAAAAGGGACATGAAAGTTGATCAATAAGGGTTTCCATGAACATTCGTAAATTCAAGCTTGAAATCATGTTTAAATCACCTAAAAACTACAACACACAATTCCCAACACTAAACTACATCAAGAATGGAAAAATCCATAACTTAATTGAAAGCTTAAAATCGAATGTAAAAGGTTAGGGTTCTAGGGTCTTCAAGGTTGAAAGAAGATCCTTGAATCAAATCCCACATACCGTAATTTCACCAATGGAATTGCAAAGTCAAACTTAGTCAAGGTTGTCTTCCACAATTTCTTCAAGCTTTATTCAATGGAGGCCAAGAGGATTTTAGAATTTTCAAAGTGAATGGAGGAGGCTTGGAAAGGAAGAAAATAAGTTAGGGTGTTGATTTAGGGGTTTAGGAGACTTTAGGATACATAAAAGGGGCCTAGGGATTAATTAAATCATGAAATTACCATTAATGAATTGGACCATTTAACTTAACACTGTGTCACACGGCTTCTACAGTGTCCATCAAAGTGACTCACTGGCCATCAACTCAACCATCAAACTTGCCTTAGAATTTTCTTCAGCTCGAACTTTCGGGGGACTTTCTGGACCACTTGACGAGGGGTTTCACGGGCAGTGTGGCTTCACACGGACCGTGTATGGGTCCATGGAGCCATACTTGGTCCATAAACCCACTCCATAACATGAACCATCCACTGCCCCACCAACGGTCAGTTTCACGGACTATACAAAGGCTCACGGACCGTGGGGTGGTCCGTGAGTCATTACTTTGGTTTTGGAGTGGGTCCCAGAATCCCCCAGCTCACTAGACCATGGAACGGACTCCCACATGGATAGTTACAAGTTCCACAGACCGTGGTCCTTGCCTTTTGCCGATTTCAGTGCCTATCTCCAATGTCTTACGAATTTCAGGCAGTCCCACTCTTTTGGCCATAACTTCCTCAACCGAACTCCAAATCGAGTGAAACCAGTCGCATTGCAAAGATAATTCAAAGAGATTCAATTTGATATGTAGTATTATACATGGTTAAAACAGCATCAAAAGTTATACTATTTCAAAGCTCACTGCCCAAACGGCCTCTCTAGGCTAAAAAATGATCCATTTTGCGTTTGACCACTTAAACTCAACCCGTGGCTTCAAAAATTACAACATGACCAGTATAACCCAATACAAGACCAACCATAAGAGATTTTGAAATTTCTCGGGTCGTTACAAGCAGGAAGATGATAAGGAGAGGGTAGAACCAGTTATTGACCCTATTCTTTAACCAATGGAAGCTTGAATATTTAGAGATGTGGCAATACCACAGGCTATGAATGTTAGAGATAGTATTCAAAAACTTCTTGCTACTGGTAGATTTGAGCTCAAGCAGAATATGGTGCAACTCTTACACTCTACTGGTCAGTTCATAGGATTTCCACATGAAGATCCCTAAATCCAACTTAAGAACTTGTTGGATATCAGTGACACCTACATTTCTCATTGGGTGTCTTCAGACTGTGTGGTTGACTTTGTTTCTCTTCTCACTACTTGGGCAAGAAAAACAATTGTTGCAATATGAGCCACATAATTCTATCACTTCCTGGGATAAACTTTCTAGGAAATTCTTGATAGGATTCTTCCCATATAGGAAGACAACTAAGCTTAGGAGTAAAATCTTGAGTTTTAAACAAAATTAAGGGGAGAACTTGCACCAATATTGGGATAGATTAAAATCATTTATCATTAACTACCCTTTTCACCACTAAGCTAATGAAGTGTTGGTCTATATCATCATTGAAGGGTTAGAACCAATTACAAAGATTTTACTTGATTCAGCTGCAGGTAGACATGTTTTGGAGAAAACTTATGATGAGCTTTATGCCTTGTTAAATCAGATCGCACAGGGAATCCCAAAATGGAATGGTGGACAATGTAGATCTATGTTACAAAGCAAGAGGGTGTGTTAGAAATGGATGTTATGAAAGCTCTACAAGTTTAATTGTCAGCCATGCAAAAGATTCCGACTAACCACTTCAACAACCTGGCTTTGAGACAGCAGCTAGCTCCAGTGAACAGGTGCAACAACAACAACCCTCTTAGTGTGAGGTGTGTGGAAGTGGTGAGCATACAGATGGTTTTTTTGGAGCCAATCCAGAATCTGTCAACTTTGTGGGTAATGCAGCAAGAGGAGGAGGCCCTTAAGGATATGGAAATATTTACAACACTAATTGGAGAAATCATCCTAACTTCTCTTCAGGTGATAATAAACAGTATCAAGGGCCACTTCAGTATAGACAGCAAGATGGTAGATATCCATACAATTAGTAAGGATAGGGACAACAACATACAGGAATGAGTACAGATGATATATTAAGACAAATCATGGTTGACCAGGCGAGGTTCGCAGTAAAGTAGGCTAAGTTAGCTACAGAGTTCTGTCAAAATTTGCTTGCCACTTAGAATCTTGAAAAACATCTTGAGCCACTAGAAAGTGCACAAAAAGGTGGCTTGTTGGGTAGTCCTAATTCAAACCCCAAGCTTCAAAAGATCTATCAGACTATGGAGTGAATAATTTGATCAATGAATATTTGAATCTTTCTTCAATGTAGAATGGATTCACACCAATTCTACAATTTTTAATAGAAAATCTATGGAGTTGGGTCGTCATTAATCATTTGATATAGTATTCAATACGTATTAATGTGAGTACATGAAGTGGAAAGCCCATAACATAATTGGGCCCAAAGAACAAGAGTGGGAATAAACCCAATGCAGAGAAAGTAGAAGAGGCTGGCACTCCTAGCCCTCCAAATGTTAAGGGTGAACCAAGACCAAAGCCTCCTTCTCCATTACCACAAAAGTTTAAAACGAAAAAAGAGGAGGAGTGCTTCCAAAAATTCATCGATATGCTGAATAGGTACACATAAACTATACTTTGATTGATGTTTTGATAGGAATCCTGAAATATGCAAAGTACATGAAAGATATTGTGGCCAACAAAAGCAGGTTAGCAGAATATGAAACAGTTGCACTAACAAAAGAGTGTAGCTCCAAGATCATGAACAAAATGAAGTTACCTACCAAACTGAAGGATCCTAGGAGCTTCACTAACTAAGTTACCATTGGAAGTGTCTTAATTCAAGAGGATTGTGTGATTTAAGTGTAAGCATCAATCTACTTCCTAAATTTATGCTAAAGAAGTTTGGTATTGGTGACCCAAAACTAACTACAATCTTGCTTCATCTTGGAGATCGTTCGGTGGCTATACTAGATCATAGAGGATGTCTATGTCTAAGTGAGGTCCCTCATATTCTCAGTGGACTTTGTCATCCTAGATTTTGAATGAGACCCAGAATTTCCATTCATTCTGGGGCATCCATTATTGGTAACAAGAGGGGTATTGATTGATGTTGTGACTAGGTGCTTGACTATGCACGCTCATGATAAGGTAGAGGTCTTTGATGTCTATCAAGATTTGAAGCTACGTTCTATATATGATGATACACATTATCACAATGGTAAATACAGAGGTTGCAGTCCATCAGAATGGTGACAAAGACCCTTTAGCAAAAGTATTACTAAATCAAGAACTAGAGGGCGATAGTGAGGCAATGAGATAGCAAGTGTGTTAAATATCCCAAATGTCAACATGCTAAAAATATTGTGGAGCTATTGGATAGAGTGTTGGGTCCTTAACTCAAGTCATGCATTAAAGAAGATCCCTAGTTGGAGTTGAAACCACTTCCCTCCCATCTAAGGTATGTATTTCTTGGTGTCAGTAATACATTACCTTTAATCTTGTCTGCTTCCTTGTCTGTAGCCCAGGTTGAAGTGGTTTTTGTTGTTCTGAAAAGGAGGAAGAGGTCCATGGGCTAGTAGATGTCTGATCTTCATGGTATTAGCCTGGCCTATGCATGCACAGGATATTTATGGAGTAGGGTCACAAAGTAATAGCCCAGCCACAAAGATGACTAAACCCAATCATGAAAGAAGTGGTTAAAAAGGATAAAATTAAGTGGTTGGATGTTTGGATCGTATACCTTATCTCAAACAACAAATGGGTGAGCCTAATTCAAAGCGTCCCTAAGAAGGGTGGGATGACTGTGGTTACTAATGAAAAGAATGAGCTCATCTCTACTTGGACGGTCACCAAGTGGCGAATCTGCATGGACTATAACAAACATTATAATGCCACCAAGAAAGATCACTGCACAATATTGTTCATTTATTAGATTCTAGATAGGTTAGGCTAGCAAGAATACTACTGCTTTCAGAATGGGTACTTAGGGTATAATCAAATTACCATTTCCCCTGAGAACCAGGAGAAGACAACCTTCACATGTCCCTATGAAAAATGCATTCAAGAGAATGCCCTTTCATTTGTGCAATGCACCTGCAACACTCTAGAGGTGCATAATGGCCATTTTCCATGACATGGTGGAGGATTTTATGGAGATGTTCATGAATGACTTCATAGTGTTTTAGGAGTCATTTGATGCATGCTTAGAAAATCTGGATATAATGTTAGCCTGCTGTGACGAGACTAATCTTGTCCTAAACTGAGAAAAGTATAATTTCCTAGTGAAGGAAGGGACAATGCTAGGCCATGAGGTGTCAAAATAGGGATTAGAGATGGATATAGCAAAGATTGAAGTCATAGAGAAACTACCTCCACCTATGTCAGTCAGAGGGGTCAGAATCTTTCTAGGTCATGCGGGGTTCTACCGCTGGTTCATCAAAGAAATTTCCATGATCTCAAAGCCTTTGAGTGCACTTCTAGAGAAGGAGGCAAAGTTTAACTTTGATGCTTCTTTTTTCCAGGATTTTGAGGCTTTGAAGCAAAGGTTGGTGGAAGCTCCCAAACTGATGGATCCTAATTAGGAGTTCTTATTCTTGTTGATGTTCGATACTAGTGAAACGACAATGTGAGTAGTCTTGGGGCAGAGAAAAGATATATCTTCCATTCCATATACTGTGCCAGTAAAACATTGGATACAATATAATGTAATTATACCATCATAGAAAAGGAGATACCCACATTGGTATTCATTTTTGACAAGTTTCACTCCTACTTGGTAGGTAACAAAGTGATTGTATTCACTGATCACGTAACACTGAGGTACTTATTCAACAAGAAAGTTGCAAAGCCCAGGGTTATATAGTGGATCATACTATTTCAAGAGTTCGACATTGAGATCAAGGACTGAAAAAGGTGTGAGAATTATATCAAAATTTACCTGTCTAGGTTAGGAAATGGCACCCACATCAGAGAGCATGGACACATTAAAAAGGAGTTTAGGGATGAACAACTCTTTGTATTAAAGATAGCAGAGTTTCCTTGGTATACTAATATAGTGAACTTCTTGGTGAGTGAAGTGTTCTCACCTGATCTATCTAGCCAATAGAAGAGGAGGTTGGCCCATAAAGCACGGTCCTATGTATAGGATGAGCCCTGTCTCTTTAAATAGAGCTAAAAAAGAACAGTGAAGACATGTGTGACCGTGGTTGATGAGATATTCCAGCTTCTTGAACGCTTCCATGCTTTACCTTATGGAGGTTACAATAGAGGAGAGAGAACTACCAATAAGGTATTACAATCCAGATTTTTTGAGCTTACTTGTAACAACCTGAAAACTTTAAAAATCTACTTATGGTTGGAATTCTATGATTTACTACAAGCCATGTTTTAGTTTTGGTAGCCACGGGTTGAGTTTAAGTGGCCGAATGCAAATTGGGCCAGTTAGTGGCCTAGAGGGATAGTTTTGGTAGTCAACTTCAAATAGTCATAACATTTGATGTGGGATGAACCATGTGAGGTACAACATAGCAACTTAAATATCTTTGAGTAAGATGTGCAACACAAGTGGTTTTACTCCATTTGCATATCGGATGAGGGAGATATGGCCCTAATAGTGAGACTGTCTAAAATTCAGAAGCCATTGGAGATAGGCTCAGAAACATGGACAAGGACATTTTCACGGATGATGAAACTTTGCACGGTCCCTCTAGGGTCCCTTGGGGTGTCACGGTGAGATTGGGGTGGCCTGTAACCACCCCTATGCTAATTCCAAACTCACGAAGCCTTCAACGGCTCGTGTGAAGGTTGACGGGCCGTTTACTGCCTCGTGGAATGAGGCAGTGTCTAGGCCAAGGTTGGCTTATGATTTTGGCTCTAAGGAAGGTTGGACGGTGCCTTGAACGAGACGTCTCACCTTGAACAGACCGTTTAGTGGTTTGTAAAGTGTAACAGAAAGTCCTCCGAGAGTTCGTGTGGAGAATTTGCTAAGTACAACTGGACGGTCAGTTGAACGGTCCGTGATACCACTTTACGGCACTGTAACTCCATTTGGGTGTAGTTTTCAGTGAAAAGTCCCAGTTTATTAATGGTAATTTCATGATTTAACATTTCCCTAAGCCCCTTTTTGGTCCCTTAAGGTATCCTGAACCCCTAAATCATCCCCTAAACCCTCATTCATCCATTCAAACTCTCCTACACTCTCTCTTAGGATCCTAAGGCTCTCTTGGCATCCATTGAGGAATTTGGGGAAGAAGACTCGATTAAGTTTGATATTGTAGATTGTTTGCTTGGATTAAGGTATGTGGGACTTGATTC
>JBCEWC010009321.1:3762-15880 GCA_038996855.1 Solanum aculeatissimum
GAGTTCTTCGGTATCTGTACTAGAATTTGATTAATTTGAATTCACATCATGTGTATGAGTTTTATTCAGAAGAAAGCATTTTCTACCAAGAAATTATACTTTGTCTTCAAGTTACGTTCTTTAGATTTATTGAATATATCACTTTCAACAATCAGTCAAGATCCAACTACTCTTTTTATGGTACGTGTGAGGTAGGGGAGTTCTTCGGTATCTGTACTAGAATTTGATTAATTTGAATTCACATCATGTGTATGAGTTTTATTCAGAAGAAAGCGTTTTCTACCAAGAAATTATATTTTGGCTTTAAGTTCTTTAGATTTATTGAAGATATCACTTTTAGCAACCAATCAAGATCCAACTACTCTATTTTTGGTACGTGCGGGATGGGGGGAGTTCTTCGGTATATGTACTAGAATTTGATTAACTTGAATTCACATCATGTGTATGAGTTTTATTCAGAAGAAAACGATTTCTACCAAGAAATTATATATTCCATATGCAAAGCTCAAACTCAAAACTTTTAGTCAATAGATAACAACCCCATCCATCACACGTATATCAGTGATAGATCCAACTACTCTTGCACTTCACTCAACTAGCTATCTCAAAACTCAGGAATTATCCTACTTTATAATCTCAAAAAACTATAAGGTACATTCATTTAGATACATGAATCTTTTGATACCCCAAACAAAATTAATATACCGATAGAATTCATTAATTTTATTAAATATAAAAATAAATATTTAAGAAATTCCAACCATCTCCTTTGTGGTAAATTTAGATCTCTTTGGGTGAACACGTATTGGTAACTTATGTGTTCGGTGGATACATCAACATGAACCTCATATAAATAGTCACATCATATCTTCAAAGCAAACACCACAACCGCTAACTCAATATCATGGTGGGGTATTTACATTCCCACAGTTCCTGACGTTGTCGAGGACTCGAGACCAACTTTCTCGAAATATTAAACAGAGGGATCCGTAACGAGTCAGACATCTCAAAATGCACTTCTTTTCATATTTCAAAAGTCAAATTACTTGAATTTTAAGCTATATTTTAAAATGACCATGTGGATTAAATCCTATTAAATTTGAAAAATAGAAAATTAAATTAGGAAACTTCTTTTCCAGTCAAAGTCAGTCAAACTTGTCTTATTAAGAAGAAATTTACATATTTTTCAATATTTTATTACCACACGCTGCCACGTTTTTTTGCTCTCACCGTGTTTGAATATTTTACTTATATTTTCAAAAATATTAATTAAATATTTTAATTTTATTTATATTTTAAAATAATTTTTTCTTGATTAAATATAAATTTCTATACGTGTCATTACTTTAAAATCCTAAAATAATTATTTTTAAAAATAATAACAGATAATTTAAGACGGAGAGAGAATAGGTGAAGCAGAACTAATAATTGACCCCAATTATTCTCCTATATATATATACACACACATTAAAAGCTTAAGAGCATTGGGAAGATTCACAACACACAAAAAAAAATAAAAAAATAAAACTCAAGCTAAGTTGAGTGAAGAAAAATGAAGAGCAAGATTAGAGTTCTATTTGAGTCCTTAATATCATGTGGAAAACCTCCTAAAGGTATGTTTAAAGATTATAATCTTTTTAATTTCAAAAATTTAATTCAATGTTGTATATATTTCTCTTAATTTCTTAGTTTTTTTCGAGTATATTCTTATAATTTTGACATGTGTTTTCTTATCGATCAGATGAATTTGATTTGATCGAATGTCCTGCGAGGATAGATTTGTAAAAATATTTGAGATTGTATAATGGAGAGGAGTCTGATCCGGTTAAATTTAGCTTTGAAGTATTTGATTAGCCATGTATTTATCTAGCTTAGCTCTAACAATGGCCATGGTTGGAGCTCAGAGGCGAAACAAGAAATTTTATTAAAGAGTCTTAAAATATAAAAAATAAATAGATATACATTTTTAAAAAATAAAAAAAGTCATATATAATTTTTATTTAATTAAATAATATAATTTTTCGATGAATCGCTATAAATGACATTCATTTTATAGCATTAGGTGAGTGCCCCAAATTTTTTAAAACAATAATCATAATAATATAATTTGAAGCACATGCTTCTGAGCATTTATAATGAATTAATTGGTCTTAAATGTTGGGTGGGGCTATATTTTATGAATTAATTTGTCTTAAATGAGGTGGGGTATATTAAAATTTGTCTCTGAAAAAATGATTTTGAATTGACTTGTTAGTATGGATTCATATAGTTATTCCCAACTTATTTCAGATCGAGAAGCATTGATAGTACTGGCGTTAGAAATGAATGTTTTTTCCATGGTGAATGAGTTGAAAAATTGTGTTAAAGAATATAATTTTTCTATAATAATTATTTACTAAATCGACTTATTAGATGAGGATGTTGAGACTGATGTGTGAATATATCAAAGGTGACAAGATTATGAATGAGATCATTCGGGTAAAATTAGGAGTAGCCTTTGTGGCAGACAATATGAGAGAAGCAAGAATACGATCTTGCCTTGTGATATAGTAGAATTGTAGGATTGGTAGTCGTGTCATTATATATAGTGTTGTCATTGAATTGACCGTTATTTATTTTGCTACTCGTATTGTATTTATTATGAGTTTTCAATTATTTTCCACTATATTCATTTTTGTATCTAGTATTTTCTGCTTCTGATGTTGATATATTTGAATTGAGGGTCTTTCGAAAACAACTTCTATCTCTATGAGGTAGTGGTAAGGTCCGCGTACATTTTACCCTCCCCAGACCCCACTTGTGAGATTCTACTAGATATGTTGTTGTAATTTTTTCACTCTTAAATTCTTGCCAAGTTAAGGGGTGTTTTTAACACTTGTGATAGTTCGTGAGTGTATTTTAGTTTAGTTAGTCAAGTAGAAGGATATTTTTAAGACTATCAATAGTTCGTGAATGAAACTAATAACTTGCTCCAAGTTTAAAGATGTTTTTAATAGTTTTCTCAAAAAATAATGATTTTTTAGCAGCGGAATCTTGTGAAACTCAACTTTGTCTAAATTTGTATGAACCAGGAAGTGACAAAGACCAAGAACATGTTCCTCTAGATGAACCTACAAGAAATGCACAAGAAGAACAACAAGAACATCCTCTAGATGAACCTACAAGAAATGCACAAGAACAACAACAAGAACATCAACATGAACCAAAACATTATGAACAAAGCCAAGAAGTACAAGTGAAAGATGAACAAAAAAATGTTGAAATAGGGGAAATGATGATGATCAAAAGTGAAAAAGAAACAACAAAAGTAAAAGGGGTATTTGTAATGGAATCAAGAATACAAATAACAGCATTTAGAAAAATAGGAAAACTTACAAAACCAAATAAAAAATCACGTCAATTATCACCTCCACCTTTTAAGACTGGCAGCAGGGAAATTATGCATGTGGAAAATTCAACACCACTTGGTTTGGTTTAATTAGTTATTATGTATCGTTTCATAATGTATCGTATTACTGTGTATCGTATTGTATTGTTTTGAAGAGTAGAGGATATTTTTGATATATTGTATTGTCTTCTGATGTTGTTACATGTATTAATGTCCCATATATCAGTAATATGAAGGATAATCATATGTACCGGAAAAGTAGGGTATGATGTAGGGTTATTATAAAAAGATATGATAAGGGACAAAATATTCTTGACAAATACGATTTTTTTGTCTCAATTTTTATGATATAGTATAATTCGAATTTCGACAGTCAATCTTCTTCATCTTGACTATGAAATTAGCAATACGATTTTTAAGTTTTTTGAAAAATAGTTCACATATTCAGAAATGAAAAATAAATAACGTAATAGTGTGACAACGTACACCAAATCGATGGTTACATAAATTGCAACTATTTTCTTGCTTGTTATGTTATGATAGATTTAATACTAATATGATACAATATCAACATGAATTGTGGTATAGTGATGAGACTGTTTTACCCTTAAAAGTTTGTTGGAAGCATCACTCCCGAATTGAATCCTGTAGTATGCAATATAAATTTAGTATAGACTCCAATGCTAACTTCACATTAAACATAAATAATATTATAGAATAAAAATACAAGTAACCATCAAAATAAATATATATTCAAACTACAACTACAATAAAATATAAAAAGTCGATACTTATTAACTATCAAACAATAACATACTCAGTGAATTTCACAAGTAGGGTTTAGGGAGGGATAAAGTATATGTAAACCTTGTCACTATATCATGAAAATAGAAAGATCATTTTTTAAAAGACGCTCGACTCAAATATATCAAATATATCAGAAGAAATCAGAAAAACAATAGATATAAATATAAATAGTTTTTCTTATTCTTCTATTTGCTTGGTAAAGTATTTGTCCTTGTCATTCTTTTATCATATAGTGGGGTAGGTAGTAGGTGAGTCAATATATAATAAAAGAAAATAACATGTAATGATGCCACTATTTTGTCTTTATATCCACTAACATGACAAATAATTTAATCAAATATATTATTAAAATATATCCACTAACATGACAAATAATTTAATCAAATATAATATAGTATTAAAATTGGGTGTGATTTAAAATACCAAGTGACACTTAATTTGTGCCTAAATGACAACAATTTAGTATTTAGATCTTTTTTAACAAAAAATATATTTACTCCAAATCACATGGTACATAAGTAATGTTGGATTTTTTTTCCTTTTTTTAAATATTAAAACTAGTATAGTATTTGTATATGATCGCAAATAAAATTAAAAAAAATATATTAATAATTAATTTGAGTTTTATTCAAGTTATATTGCTCTAACAAACTTCTAAATAATATGCAATTTCAATATAGTATATCCACAAATTAAACCTGCTTATAGAATTGGTGACCTCATAAATAAAAAGTTTTAATTCATCCAATGTCTTATTTACGTGAAAAGTAAATATCACGCCATTATAATAAACATTATTATCTAATAGGCGATGAATATTTATGAGATAGTTTCAATCGATCTTCAAGTAAATTTTTTTATATTTACAATGTATTTCAAGTTATTTATGTGATGAACATAAATATACATATAAGTTTTTTTTTTAATTAAAAAAGAAGAATATATTTGCTCTATATCTTATTATTTTTGTTGGATCCTTCCTATTTTAATATTTAAAATGGACAATTCTTTAACAAGTAGTAAAGTAGATAAATAAAAAGATCCAATTTTAGTTAATTGTCTTATTCATGAGATGTACCTATTTGAATATTTTTATGTACAAACATGTTATCATTTTCCTAGGATTCTTGAATATTAATAATTTACAATATCACATTGTTCTTATGCTCTATTAAAATATAGTAAGAAGGACTAATAAATGACAACAATTATTTTCATATATATATAAAGATGGAAGTATTGAAAACATTTTAATATTTGACGAGAATTATTAGTTTCGTTTCTGCACTATTAACAGTCTTGAAAACACTCGTCTATTTTGATTAACTGCACTTAAATATGTCTCCGATCTTGCAACATGAGTGAAATACATCTTTAAATTTTCACCAAGTTTAGAGCATTTTCAACACTTCTATCGACTTTTTATTAAAATCTCTATGCTCATATAAGAGTTTGAGATCATCATTTGCTATGTGATGTGGCAGATTGGGACAAATTAGAGACGTATTTAAATTCAACTAGTCTAGTTTAAAAGTGTTTTTAAGACGATCAATAGTCCGAAGCTGAAATTTTAAGCCTTGTTTAGGAGAAAAAGTGTGTATATATATATATATATATATTAATGCATTTTATCAAATATATTTTTTTAAAATTTCAACATGTTAGCTTTATGTCATTGAATTCAAATCTAAGGGTATTTTCGTCTTTTCAACTTCTCCATCTTCTTGAGGGGTCTTCAGTGTTCACCTATCTTGACTGTGACTTTATCCTTCCAAGTTTTTCCAAAAATCTTACCCTTTCTCCAGGTAACGCTTCTTCCTTTTTCTTTTTTTTTTAAATTTATTTTGGATTTAGCAGGATTTCTTATCTATGGGTTTCTTCAATTTTCCATTTGTTTATTAATTTGATCCTCTTTTTATTATTGTATTGATTTTCACTTGTAGTCTCAAATTAAGGATTTGTAGCTAGAATTGCATTGATTAATTTTACACAGCATCTAATCGAGCCTGGGAAACAGCCTCGATCAGATCCTGTGCTTAGCAGAAGCTTTAGTGCATCAGGCTTACCCGGTTTACTTGATTGTTGATTGTTTTACTAGAAGATTACTAACCTACTTAAGGAATTAGAGATCTATTGCTTGTCCTTCCTCACCCCGTCCCGTTAGGAGTTTGCCCTACCTTGTCATCTCTGCTTGTGGGATTATGCTGAGTATATTGTTGACTTGACTTTGTATAAACATAATAAAATAATTTTTGATGAAGTTTCTCATGAGTCAATTTGGCTTGCTTATCGATTAACGAATGTTTAGATTAGCTGAATTAGATGATTCATGGGCTAATTTTGCAACCTCTAGTAATCTGTTTTGCCTAAATGTTACTTCAGGATAACAGATAAAGTAATGTTTCCTGGTTTGTTAGTTCATTATATGGAGCAGTGTTTGTTGTTTGTTTCTGTATCATAATATAAATGAATCTACTGTCTTTCGTTGGATGGAATCAGGGATGGCTCTCTCGTTAGAGGACTTCCTTGTTCGTGCTCGAGTACTAAAGCTGTATCGACATGCTCTGAGAGTCTCAAGGAGAGCACCTTCTCATGCAAGAGGTGAGGCATATATATATACTTGCAAGATTAATGCGCTTATTTCATCATGTCGAATCTGCTAATGTACTATTGTTAAGTTGAGATAGCGATGCTGTTTGACGCGTTTTGTTATTCAGTGCTTTCCTGCTCTTTGTGAGTTGTTATTGCAGTCTCATTGTATGATCAACTCATTTTGCCATTGCGTTAGAAGTTGTCTTAGCCATCGAATTTTGTGTATGAAATAAATGAGAGGAAGCCTGTGGTGTCTGTGAAATCTAAGCCATTTATAAGTTACTCCCGATACATGATGAGAGTCCATCGATGACATACTGAGATGTGACTATGAGTTGTCACTATTTCACAATGGTTTTTCAAAATATTGTTCTCATCCTTTTGTCATTGCAACCCTGGCCTTTGCTAAGCAAGACTCAACAGTCGTGTTACTTGCTAATAATCCGAAAAAAAGAAAGGTTAGTACATCTTTACCTCAAAACGTTGTATATATAGATGAGGCTTTTGCAGAGATGTCGCAATGAAGAGTGAATAAAAAAGTTGTTTCTATCCATATCAGTCATACTCCAGCCATAGATTATTTTGCTTTGTTCTTTATCCCTTGAATTCTTTGAGCTTGGTAATATTTTATATAGTGCTGAATGACTTGAACTGGACCCTTTGTGTTTGCAGGTGATTTGAGGCAGATTATAAGACAAGAGATGGAGAATAACAGGAATTGCAACGACAAGCAGAGAATTCGGTTTTTGATCAGTGAGGGATTGGAAAGAGTGAAACGTTTGGATGAGACGCTTGATATGCAAGGCCATTGATTCAACTGTTGTCACGTACAGTAGGTTAGACGCTTACATATATCTTGCAACACTAACACTGTTGTCACATAGGTGGTTCATGTGCGTTAGCTATCTCTGCTTCGTTTATACCCTGTTGTCGTCTGTCACAACTTATTGTTTTCCAACTTACCTCCAATTTATACACTGATACTCTTGTAGACATATGGTTTTGAACATCTTCACTGATCCTCTTCTAAACATATCGAGTGTGTGTTAGCTTGTACGAGTCTACCAAGAGTTAAGGGACCAAGTCCTTGACTAGAAACAACAAGAGTAAAGATATTGCAGTAACAAAGTAAGAACAAAGGACACAAGGTATTTAACGTGGAAACCCCCCTTGCTTAGGGGAGTAGAAAACCACGATCTGTCTCATAGGATTCACTTCAAACTCAACTGATCAACGAGCCAAAATCTGATTACAGACTCCCCTTCTCTTGTAACACCTCTGCTACAAGCCCAATACACCAACTAACTCTAGTTGACATAGGCTTCAACATTGCAATCTGAGCTAACTCTAGCCATATCCTTGGAGGACTTAGTTGTAAGACAAAGAAAGATTCATATTCATTTATTTCTTCAGAAACAAATCTTACAATAAACGCTCATTAAAACTTGACTCACTACAACAATAACAACAACTTCCCAGTAAAATCTCACAAGTGGAGTCTGGAGGGGGTAAACTATACACAAATATGTGTATATCAATATTGTTTCGTGTCAAGCTGAATATATCGAGGTATGAAACAACAACCTAGTACACTACTATTGGCTCAAAACTCTGTTTTCCTCTGCTGTGTCTACCAACCACAACAGGCGGAGTCAGCTTTACAGCTGTTCTTCGTTCCATAATACGGTGTACACAACAACAACAACATACTCAGTGTAATCCCACAAGTGGGGTCTGGGGAGGGTAGAATATACGCAGACCTTAACAGAGTGTATCACGGATTAAGTGGAATAGTCAACTAATCTCTTATTGGAAAGAGAGACAAAAGTAATATTTGATTATTAAATTAACAACTAGCTGCCATGTCTCAAAATTAATAATTCCTCACATGGTTCTTGAGTTATATTTTAATAAAAATTAATTAATAATATACATTTCAACATTTAATTTCCTATAAATCCCATTTCAATCTGATGGAACTTAGAAAGATGGCTAATTTCTTCACAGATACAAAGAACAAGATTCAAGATCTGTTTATATATATTGTTTCATGTGGAAAATCTTCTAAAGGTAAGACTTGAAAATTATCTTTTCTAGAAAAATATCAATCTTTTTCTTGTATTTTAATCATAGCTTTTATTTTTGTATTTATCAAATTTATTTTCGGAAACATCGTTTTTGTATCGAGTGTCTATAGAAAACTATCTCTTTACTTCATACAAGTTAGGTATAAGGTCTACGAATCTACGTACATTACTGCTAAAAGTTAAGTGACCTTTTATGAAATTTACCTTTAATTACACATTTACAAATATTAAATTGTGAAATAGTAATTCAAATCATCACTAGAAAGGTAAATTCAAGATTTGAAGTTTATGTAACAACCCATCTTAAGATGAGAAGTCTCACATCGGCAAAACATAGGAGAGATGTTGGGTATATAAGTAAACATGTCTTATCTACTAGGGATGCATTTTAAAGCCGTGCAGGCCTAGATCCAAAGCGGACAATATCATCAGAGATAATAATTAGTCTTAATCAAATATTTATACATATTTAATAAACATACAGATCTTCGATAAAAACTACGTAATTCAGATGAACTCATAGATGACACTCTATACATATTTAATAAACATACAGATCTTCGATAAAAACTACTTAATTCACATGAACTCGTAGATGACACTCTTGATCTGACCCCATTATAACACAACATGGTTTAGTAAATCTTATGTTTACTTGTCGATGCATAAAACTTAAACTCGTATTTAATTTTGTCAGAACCAGGAAATGATCAGCAAGAGCTTGCACAGGACCATGGACAAGTTGACTATGCACCAATAGTACCAATAATAGGTGATCACACACACAAAAAAATAAAATTAATTATGAACTTCGTTATTAAATTGTTCGTAGCTAACATAAATTTCTTATAATTCATCGCTAATCCATCGCTAATTCCTATTTTCTTTTAGCAGTGGATGAGCCAAAAAATACACAAGGCAATAATAATGGACCAATAATACCAATAAATGATGAAGAACAAGATTTTGCAATTTTTCCACCAGGAGATGAAAGGAACAATTTAATAGTGTATGAAGAATAATGAGTAACTTGATATATATTAATAATTTGTAATACAAAAAAATTTAGAAATCCCAAAGTTTTTAATTTGAAGAATGTATAATATCTAGTATGTGGGGTTGTGTTTGTTATCTTATTTTTGTTCTTTTGTAATGTTTACTTTGTATTTGCTCCTTTTGATGAAAAGGTCAGTCCGTCCTAGCCCATTGAACAAGCTTATTTCGACAACTCATACATAAATGACAATAGAGATTGATATAGAAAGATGGAGGGTGAGGATGATATTTGATACTTCGATCATTTTAGACGATATTCTAACTTTGTGTTAGGACCTACGGATCAGGAGATAGTTTCAAGTAGAGTAGTTTCTATGGGGCATATATAGGCGTCCAAAAGGTAACAAAGACATACAAATATTTTCTTAACCTAGATATCTGGTAGCAAAAGATGTAGGGATCGCAAAATTAGCTCATGAAGATATCTGGTTTCAATCACTTTAAACTTGGACGGATTAATGATTCTTTTTTGTATTTATTAACTTAATTCATTTGGACGTATCCATTCAAAAATTGGGTTGATTAAGGTCAAATATATAGCCCAAGTAGACAAATGAGAAATTTTATTAAAATATTTTTGTTTGATTTATATGTTATATAGATCGAAGTTGTTATAAAGATTATGTTTTTATTAGAAATTATAAGAAATATATATATATGTGTGTGTGTTGGTTTTTCATATGGTGTTCAGTACACGTATTGGAGCCCGACTATTTCTTATTTGTGCTATGTAGGGCCCTATTTGGGGAAAACACTCTCTACCAACGATTTTTTCATACCCAAGGCTCGAACCCGAGACCTTTGATTAATGAAGAAGCAACTCTATCCACATTTGACACTTGTAATTAAATATCTTCAATTTTTTCAGTAAAAAATCATGTAACCGACCTCAACTAGTTTGATATTGAGACATAATTATTGTTCTTTCAACTTTTTCAGATCCACAAGAACCAATAGATGTTACAAATGTACCAGGAAGGGTAGTGATTCTTGAAGTGCCACCACCAAGAGATTTACAAGAACAAGGTTTATTTGTACTTGAAAATGAACAAGAAAATGGACAAGATAATGTACAAGAAGGAGATATCCATGATACAATAGCAAAAACTTCAACAACTCCAGGCAAACGAATGCCACCTCGTCCTAAGACGGGTTAAGCTTATAATACAGTCAGACGTTTTTGTAACATCTTATCTTAATTATTATATACAGTCAAGTTTCCTTTGACATCGATCTTTCATATTATATTGATGTTCTGTATAACAGTATTTCACTATAATATAAATCATAACAAAGACGTTATTATAAAAGAATTTGATTTACTAACTTTGCAAATTCTAAAAATTGTTTTCTTGAGATAATATTAGAGTAGATATTGAATTAAAAAGGAAAAATATACTCCTCGACTTTACCTCTTTTCCAATTTTAAATCAAACTTTGCGCTTAGTCAAAATGTGTTACATAAATTGAGACAGAAGAATATCAGAATATTTAGGAGGCCAAACAAGCTCTTATACTAGCCTTTCAAAGGTAGCAAAGGACTATTTCTTCTTCTTAGAACTTTATTTTTTCTCATAAAGAATCAATAAATGATAAGAGGACAATTTGATCATGTGATCTATGTACTATTTGGAATATTTCTAAAGAAATTTTTATCTAAGTTAGTCATTATCATCAAAGTAAAAAGAATATTGTAAATTGAAATTCTTTTCTTTTTTCTTGTTCTTGTACAAGACATCTTTTTGAAGATTTTATTTTATCCTCATATCCAAAAATGCGCCACAAATATCTTTTATATATCTCTTCCACTTCGATTTAATTATTTGTCTTAATTCGTTTTAAAAAATATCTCTTTCTCTTTATTTCTGATAACTCTTTAATTTCAATTTTTGATCGACATATTTGGTACGTAAATGTGCCACAAATATCTTTTATATATCTCTTTCGCTTCGATTTATTTGTCTTAACTTGTTTTAAAAAATGTCTCTTTCTCTTTATTTCTGATAACTCTTTAATTTCAACTTTTGATGCGACATATTTGGTACGTAAATGTGCCACAAATATCTTTTATATATCTCTTTCGCTTCGATTTATTTGTCTTAATTCGTTTTAAAAATGTCTCTTTCTCTTTATTTCTGATAACTCTTTAATTTCAACTTTTGATGCGACATATTTGGTACGTAAATGT
>JBCEWC010009322.1:0-18886 GCA_038996855.1 Solanum aculeatissimum
TTCTTGAGTTTCATGACATTGCATGCATACATGAGCACGAAAATGATTTAAATGATGTTTTGACATGAGTTTTGAATAACTTTTGAAATGATGAATGGTCCATTATGAGTTGTGGTTAAGATGTCTCTTGTTTGATTGTTGTCCTCAATCCGTAGTTTTAGCTCATTCGAGGATGAATGTTCCCAAGTGGGAGATGACGTAACGACCCAAAAATTTTTGAACTTTACAATGGTTTGTCAAGGTTACTGATAAACTCATCATGGTTGAATTTTGGTAGCCATGGGTCGTATTCAAGTGGCCGAATTCAAAGGAATTGTTTTGGTGGAAGGTTGTAAGGCCATTTAGGTAGCACTGACTTTGAGAGAGCATATATTTTGGTACAAAATGAACTGTGTGGGCTATTATATATCAAATCGAATCCCTTTGAGTTATCATCGTAACGAAACTAGTTTCACACAATTTAGAATTTGGATGTGAAAGTTATGGCCTTTGCAGTGAGACTGTCCGTAATTGGAAGTATGCTAGAAAAGGGTTCCGTATTGGGGTCTAAGTGTGGGACCACAGACCGTTTGGTGGTCCACGGTTCGTGGTAGCTTCTGTGGGTTGGTCCATTGGGTTCCTAGGGGTTGGGTCCAAGCCATGAACCAAGTGTGACCCCACAGACCACTTCACGGTCCATTTGAACCTCCACGGTCCGTGAAGGGTCCCGTGGGTTGGTCCAGAGAGTTGCCAAGGTGCAGAGCTGGGCTCAGGACCAAGTGTGGTCCTACGGGCAGGACCACGACTGGTGAGACAGTACACGACGACTGGGGGTCCTCCGTGAGGCCCTATTTTCTTTGATCTAGTCTATTTTATTATTGGTTAATTCATAAATTTGTTTAATCCTATGCCCCTTTTAGCCTTTCTAAGGTCTCCTAACTCCCCTAAATCAAACCCTAATCCCCTTTATGTCATTCTAACACTCTTCAATCCTCACCAAAATTCTCTCAATCCTCTTGACTTCTATTGATGAAAGCTTGAAGAAATTTGGGGAAAATTACCTTTCTTGCAAAATCATTCAATTCTCTTGATTAAACTCAACGTATGTGGGTTTGATTCATGAATTACCTTTCATCCATGAAGACCCAAGAACCCTACTCTTTAAACTATGAATTTAAGCTTTCTTTAATTATGGATTCTTTAAATTTTGATGTATTTCATTGCATTGAGTTGTGGGCTGTAGAAATTAGGTGATTTAATAATAATTTAAGTTAGAAGTTTATGAAATGCATGGAAATTCTTGAAGGATTAATGTGCATGTCCCTTTAATGGTTTAATATGCACGGATAAATTGCATTACGTTTTGAATTGGGATTTTCATCATGAATTAGGTTGAATTATCTATTAAATTGTGGTTTAAAGTTTGAATCCTCCATTACCCATGCACTTGATTCCTCGTTCATGGCATATGCATTGAAGTATGGTTATGGTGAAACTCTTGTTAAGGGCATGGCCCTCTTGTTATGATAGGATATGTTAAGGCTTGTGATCACATAGTCTCTTGTTATGGCTCTTTGAGCATTATGGGTGCTTGCACCATTTTGATATGTTATGAAGGAATGATATGATAAACTATGTAGATGAGCGACTCCTATTGCATTGATATGAAAATGGTTACGGAAATTCTTATTGGTTTTTTAGCCTAAGTACGGATATGGATTTGATCATGTTTTGGTTTGTCTAATGATGCATGGTTTTGAAAGGAATGTCAACTCTCCATTTTGAAAAGCTTACATGGATATATATATATATATATATATATGTATTCTCGTGGGATGAGACTTAGTACTGAGGTATTGGAGTCGGGGTGGACTATCTCCAAGGGTCCATACTCCTTTCCCTCAAACCATGTGCCAATATGGGATATCTCCCTAGATGGGATTGACTTATATTTATTCTCTTGTTGAAGGGTTGACTAGGGATCTACCTGGCAAGTAGTCCGAATCCAAGTAGTAGCTCACTCGGGTTCCCTCCGTTGTCGGTTGAGGTCACATCCACGCTACTATATGATCTTAGGTTGCATTTCATGCATCATGGCATGACATATTGTTATGATATACTCCTCCTTTGGCTATGTATATTCCTTTCGTATCATTTGTCCCCTTGTCATCTCGTTTGGTCATACTATATTATCATATGCATTGCATGCCCGCATACTTAGTACATATTTTGTGCTAACCCATACTTATCTACATGTTCTAACCATGTAGGGGCCAGTGACGACTTTTATCTTCCGTTGGACGACGAGTGACATCTTTGAAGCTATTTGCTTGTGGTGAGCCTTTTTTTTCAAGGGAAATAACTACTTTCTATTTTCCTTGTATTGTTTATTTCCTTACTTTATATATTGAGGGTGAGCCCCAAACTTATGTCTAGGCCCCGTTCTAGCTTATGTAGAGGCTATGTTGGACACACTAAACTCTTGCACGTTATATTATGTTTTATTGGGATATTATGACTATTGGGAATTGTTTATGGAAATGATGTTCCGATTATGCTTTTGATTATGTTTATGGGCTTGTGAATGTTGGGAATGTGCTTATGTGGAAAGTCCCCTAACCCGGTATGCCCCCATAGCTTGAGTCCTACTTACCCGCTCCTCAGAAATACTTGTTATGTGCTATGTGATTCATGTTCATCCCACTCCCGGAAACATCCCCATTGCTTGAGTCCAAAGTCCTATTTCTCCTAGAATTATGTGTTACGTGTTTACTTTTTCGTGCTTTCGAACCGATGATGCGAGTAATGATGCTATGATGACTTGATCGAGGACTTTTGGGTTCTCCTTCGCCATGTCACATCTAGACCCCACTTCCGGGTCGTGACTACTGTGGGGAACTCATAGCATGATGTGGACTTGCTCCCCCTTAGGTAATTTTTGCATGAAATTCAATTTTCTCCTGATCTGGACAAGAAATAAGTTTTGGTCATTTTTATACTGAAACGAACCCTTCTCCGCGATGCAGAGAGATTGTGAATGCCTTTGAAAAGTCCAAAAAGTTACAAAAAATTATTTTTCAATATGGTTGACCTAAAAATCGAATAGGACTATTTTTCCACACGATTTTACTCCCAATCAAGAATCTAGCCTCAAATTTGCCAAAAAGAATACAGATGATGTATTATGCAAGACATCTATCATACGGGCATTCTAAAGAACTTTGGGAGGTGTTACATTAAAATAAATCAATAATCATAAATTAAGTCATAATTTATGCAATTGAATAGAATTTACGAAGATCCACAAAAATACATAATTAAAATTGGTAGAAAAAGTAGAGATTTCTTTGAGTGCCATGGGTGAAAGGGACCCATGGATTAGTATGGAATCTAGAAGAAAATTGAAGAAGTCTTGGAATTTGATGAAAAGTTTGGGAGATTTGCTTGCTTGTGTTCAACAGAGAATTTGGGGTACTTTTGTTGAGAGAGAGCTTTTGTAATTAATAAATTATAGAAGAATGGGGGAAATTAGTTGAAATTGGGTAGTCATAGGCTTAAAAATATAGTCCAAAACATCATAATTTTATGTTGGATAGGTAGGAAGAAGTCCATAATACCCCTACTTAAAAACTAATTTTGGACGAAAAAGATTCCCAAGTCTGTGACGTGGCCTTGGTTCAAGTTAGGTCAATTTTGAGCGAGATAGGTCAAGGTAAATTTTTTGAAGTAGGTTGGACCATGTTTGCGACACAGACTTGTCGCGAACTCTTCTGGATAAGAAATTTTTTCTAAAAATTTTCTTCAAAAATATTTGGCCAAAAATTCCACCAAGGCCATTTTTCCATTTTTTTCTTTTGTCTACCTTATTTCAACTTTCAAACTTGCAGGTATTACATGGCATCAAGGAGACACATGCGGTGCTTCAATAAAAAGATTGTTCGATTACACCTTCATTCTATCATAATATATATACTCTAATGGTATCATATATGATAAAGCAATAGTTTTGTGAAAACACTACACTTCTTGATACCATTAAAGTATATATACTCTGATGTCATCAAGGAGGAACATATAGTGCTAGAGTGAAAAGACTGCTTAATTATCATTCAATACCATCAGAGTATATAGATATCATCAGAGTTTAGAGTTTTATAAATAGAATTGTGACTTTAATAAATAAGATTGAGACTCAATAATTTTCTCTTAATTATTTAAAAAACATCTCAATCATATATGATACCGACAGAATATCAATATATCAATGGAGTATCATAGAAGATTAAACTTAGTCATCTATGATACCGATATGGTATCAATATACTGATGGAATATCATAAATGATTAATTTATAGTAGTGATCCTGACATCATGCGTGAAATAAGAAAGGAGAAAATGGAGTAAATAGATAAATAGCTTGGGTCGTTGGTCCATTAAGACTAAATAGTGAGTTCATTTTTATAAATAATTTTATAATTTGGTCCACTTTGTATATTTTTCTCAAAAATTTAACCTAATAAATACTTTACATAATTTGTCTTTTTAATAGGTTAATTAGAAGGAAAAATAATATAACTAGACAAAGATATGATACGTATTTACATTATACAACTATAGTTTGAAAAAATTATAATTTATAGCTATAGTTAGGGTTTTATTGTTATTTCCTCTTGCCTCTCTTCCTCTCTCTCGCCTCTCTCCTTTCTCTCTGCAATTTCTTGCCAAATATATAATTACATATATATATCACTTGCACATATACATTTATTTTGATAGATATACATCATCAAGTCGACAAATATACATATACAATTCGCCTCTCTGCCCTCTCTCCTCTCTTTCTCAATTTCGCTTGCCTCTCTTATCCCTCTCTCAATCTCGCTTGCCAGATATACAAATACACATATATATTGTTACACATATACACATACAATTTGACAAATATGAATATACAATTCGCCTCTCTCCTCCCTCTCTCGATTTCACACGTCTCTCTTCTCCCCTCCAGGTCATATAGTTGAGGTTATATCATGTAATTATGTAAAATATAAACATTTGATCATATTAAGTTTCAAGCCTAGGCTATTTATGAAAAATTCCTTAATTAGAACCAAAATGCTAATTAAATTAATTAATGTCTCGGAAAAGAATCAACTCTTAAAATTGAGGAGTTGTTTTATTGGCTATTTTGTGTTGTATTTAGGAAAAATTACATAAATTCACAATTTTTTTTATCATAATCTCCTAAATTCCCTACCATTTGAAAAATTATAAAATTCCCATTTTTTTACATTCTCTCTCCTCCTATTTGATACTAAACATTAACGTTCTCACTCAACCTTTTACTAGCCTATTATTATGGCTATTTTTAAATTTTTAGTTTTAGAGTCCAATTAGTTGTCAATCAATATGCATTAGTCAAGTATCCATAATTAATATCAAATTAAAGTTAACCCATAATTAATTTTTGCATAATTATTTCTTTCCTTTTCAAAAAATTTTCTCCTTTTTTGAATCTTAAGATCACTGAATAAATTATCATTTTCATCTTCCTTTCTTTTTTAAAATTTTTTTTGTCCTTATTAAATTTGTTCTTCTTCATCATTTTGATTTTTTGTGTTTGTATGGGTTTTAATCCTTCTTTTAGTACAGGTCTCACACAATTAGAGATCTGTGACACCCTATAAGTTTATTTTTACATGTACCCACATTTCAGGACTCATTCTTACATGTGGAGTGTGTATTAGGGTCACAAGAGACTTCTAACACTTAGACGAGTTCAAAACCTTCCTATAAATTGAGTTTATAGTGATAGATTATGCAAGAGTCAACTTTAAATGATCATAACTCTTAGCACACAAAGAATTAGGTAGCTCATGACCTATCAAATGAAATATCTTTGAATTATCTTTCTAATGCAAGTGGTTTCATCTCATTTGGAGTTCTGAGTCAAAAGTTATAGCTGTTTTACTGAACACTTCCAGAGTAGGGATTTCCACGAAACCATACGAGTCGTGAATTGAAGTACGACCCGTAAAGTTAGGTTTCGTGGAAAGGTCCAGAAAATCAATTTTTAGCCCTAGACTTCATGAATCCATCTACGTATTGTTGTATTATACGGGTCATGGATAGGTCTCATGGAAGGTTCCAGTAACCTCAAAAACATTCCCAAAAGTTTAAGAAAGTGACCCACGAGTCGTGAAATATTTCACGAGTAGTAAAAGTGGCTCGTGGATGACTTTTTACAACTTTTTCTAAAGGGTTATTTTGGTCTTTTTCCATCCTTTTAAATCCTAGACTTTTGACAATTTTTTCTAAAGGGATATTTTTGCATATTACACTTAAATGGGCATGCATGAGTATAAAATTGAGCCTAATGAGACTATAAAGTCCCTGAATTTTGTAACTCTACTTTTATTTTTCCTGAATGATATGAGTAGAATGATACATGATAGAGTCCTTATGAGTTGAGAGATGAACTTTGAAAGAATGAAATCAAAGAGTTGATAGTTGATCTGATGAATTGAGTTGATAACTGTCTGATGAGACTAGATGAATGAGTTAATCATAGGGTTGATGCCTTATGAGCATGTTGAGTCTTGGGAGGAGTATTGATCACCGAATTGAGTAAGAGTAAGTTCAACTCGAACTCAATAACTACATTGTCAGCGTAGGAGAGGATTGAACCATAAAATTAAATGTTTCCTTATAGTCTCAAAAAGAGGACTTGATGTTATTATTGTGGATCTACTGATGGGATGTCATTTATCCTAGCAAGGTATTGGATGGATGTGGCAATGACATCACTTCATTGTACCATCACCAGCTCATAGGTGATGGTTGTCGATTAGAAAAACTCTCAAATAGGTCTTGATAGTACTCTAAGTGGATTGGATTAGATGATATATGAGTGGTCATTGTCTAAACTGTATTTCTTACTTTAGACTCTTGACTTGATGATTGAGCTTCCTATTTCTTGAGTAGAGTTATTTTGAGTTGATGTAATCCTGTCTTTATATGTTTCATTCTGCCATTTTACATACCAGTACATTCCATGTACTGACGTCCATTTGGGTCTGCATCTTTATATGATGTAGAGACAGGCACTAGCGGTCATCAGTAGGCACTTCGTTGAGAACCTAGTTACATTCAGTTGATTTGGTGAGTCCTCCCCTACTTCCGGAGGATACTATGTTTCTTTCTAACTTTGATTTTAGACTTATTTTATTTCATTTTGAGGTAATCATGGACCTGTCATTGACACCAGTTAGTTAGATGTTTAGAGGCTTCACAGACTAGACTGACGAGTTATCTTTTGATGTTATTTCCTGACTAGTTTCTTTCGCACTAGTCTTTCAGAAGTGATGGATAGATTGTTTGGCCTTTGGCCTTCGATTTTCGTATTTATCATTGTAGTTCCTTGAGTGTTCTTTATCATTGATGTCTTTTTCTATTAGAATGTGATTGAACGAATGTGACTGAACGAATGTGATGAGGCCAAGTGGTTCGCTTGGGGGATAACAATAGTCTTTGAGTGTCGGCCACGCCAAAGGTACCCTCTCGGGGCATGACAAGATCTTTACCAGTCCTTTAATGTTGTTCAAACACAATTAGTATTTCAAATCAAAGAATCTTCACAAGTTGCCGAAGTTACTCAAGTTCTCACTGAGTCGGAGATAAATGTTCAAATGAAGAAAGTGTCACAAATCGAAGAAATTCCTCTTGTTCTTAATCAGAGGTGTGATTTTGACTACAGAGAGAAAGATTTTCGTGCTTCATTACTCTTCGAATTTCGTTGTATCAACTATAACTCAAAAATATTCTTATATCAAGTTGGATGTTATGAAAATTAAAAAGGTTATTTCGTTGTATCAAGTTGAACAACATAATTTTAACTTGGTTGTATCAAGTTTTATTGTTGTATTTAGGTCTCCTATCAAATCAATATTTATCTTTTTTCTCATCTTATACTTTTATTTTCTTCAAAATCCTTTTTATCAATTTCCGGTGTATCAAGTATCTTTAAATGTCATAAACTGTTAGTTGATACTTCAACTTATTTACATTTTTAGATACTTGAAACTTTATTTAAATAGATTATTTGTCCACTATAGGAAATTTCATGTCTAATTTATCCTACACACGATTTAAAGAAATAGGTAGCTTTTTTTGGAAGAATAAATTCACGTATCAAAAGTGTTAATGTTGAAGAAATTCAAAATCAAGTCAAAACATTTTGCAAAATCAAACTAAACAATGATTGATATGTATTTTCTGGGCATTTTTGGTATTGATACAGAAACGCTAGGGTTATCCAGCCATTTTTTTACCTAATCGTTAATGTGTCAATGTTAATGAATTTATTTTGATACAGTTGTTCGGAGTTATCAAATAAAAAAGTAAAAATTTATAAATTGTTCAAGTATCTAAATAAAATATAAACGTTAGAATTAACAAGTATCTAGTTCATTAAAAAAATAGTTAGTTATTTTTCTGAAGAATAGATTCACATATCAAAAGTCTTACTGTTGACGATATTCAAAATTAAGTCAAAAAATTTTGCAAAATCAAACTAAAAACATTGATTGATATGTGGTTTTTGAGGCATTTTTGGTATTGATACATAACACTAGAGTTATGCAGTCATTTTTTTACCTAATCGTTAATGTATCAATGTTAATAAATTTATTTTGATACAGTTTCTCTGATTTATCAAATAAAAGAATCATTCAAATATCTAAATAAAGTATAAATGTTAGAGTTAACAAGTATCAAGTTCATTAAATAAATAAGTAGTTGTTTTTGAAAGAATGAATTCACGTATCAAAAGTGTTAATATTGAATAAATTCATAAAAATATGTTAAGTACTGATACAAAAAACAAAGAAGAAAGTATTTATTTTTTGGCAAAGAAGAACAAACAATAACGGTTTCAACTTTTTTCCTCCCTTTTACATGTGATTTTCGGACTGTAGATTTGAAACTTGATCCTGTGTCCTTCATTACTACCATCTCTTCTGGTAAAATTTCACCAACGAAATCGCGCACAATGTTATGAGCAACTTCTTCCATTGGGTCTACTGAAAGTGGATGAACATTGTCACTGTCAACAATTGACTGGGTCAAACCAAGACTGAATGATGGCGACGAATTCATAAAAATATGTTAACTGATACAAAAATAAAGAAGAAACAAGAATGAATTCTTTCCACGAAGAAAGAAGAATAAATTCTTTCAACGAAGGAAGAAGAAGACGAACAATTATTCTTTTTTGGAGATGAAGCAAAAAAGGGCGTAATTTTGAAATTGCAAATTAAATGTGAAAGATTGAGTAATTAATAAGTGATTGACACTGATTAGACTACTATACTAAAAAATAGCGCTAATTAAGGAGTTACAATTTAAGAGACAATTAGTTTTCCTTATTTAATGCAACAAACTTAAATTCTCATGACTCTTTTTTAGTTATCAATAAGAATATTTTAGGTATCATTCGCCTTCAAAAAATTGATAATTTTAATAATTTGATAAAAAGTCAAAATATATGAAAATTTCTATCTAACAATATGATATTTATAAAAAATTTACTTATTTTTATGGGCAAATTACAGAAATATACAACATTTGAAAATTTAATTACAATTATTCCCTACCATTTAAAAAAATTACTAAGTTCCCTTTTTTCACTATTTCGCTGATACATAACACACATTTATAAACTATCAGTTAGTTTCACTGATACTTAAAAAAATTAAACAACCAATTAATTATTGATACGTTTTTTAATATTTTCAGTATATTAAAACTGATATAGTCTAATTTTTAATAACTGATACACACAGATCATCAATAACCCTAAAATTCGCATTGTATCAATGTTAATGTTTATGTATCGATGTTTCTTAAAAAATAAGGGATTTTTAGTATTTTTAGAAAAAATTGAAATATATTTAGATTATGTAGGTAAAGTATGAGATTTCTATAATTTGCCCTATTTTTATACCATATTTTCTCAATTTTTTTGGGTTATTTTATGTCAATATGTTGTATATTCACGTCAAACCCAGAGCGGCCCAATTTTATGGGGCCGAGAGTATTAGAGCTTAAACTCTAGTACTAACTGGCCAATAAACCCTAGTCCCTGCTTTTCTTTCCAGAAAAAACAGAGACCTGCACTAGAAGAGGAGGGAGAAATGGGTAGCGATAGCGAAGTGGAGAAAAAGAAGGTGTTTGCTGTAGCTCCTATTGCCAAACCCCTTGCTGGAAAAAAACTCAACAAGCGCATCTTTAAACTTGTCAGGCGAGGTATCTTTAGACTACTTATTTATAAGTGTCCCTTTGGAATATTGTGATTTGATTGAACTCTACCTTATTTTAACCTTAGCTGCTGAGAAACAATGCTTGAAGAGGGGCGTTAAAGAGGTGGTGAAGAGTATTCGACGAGGTCAAAAAGGGTTGGTCAAATTCTTTTTGGTTTATTTCATTTTTAAGGAATTAATCTGTATCTCGATGGGTATTATGTGTTACATTTCACACTTATTAGTCTAGTTCTGATGGTAATGACATTAGGTTTTGTTTTAGATTTCTTTACGCTGCAATGTGACTTATGGAGAAAGAAAAAAAATGAATATCTACACTGATGGAAATGCTTACCCACATAACACAACATCATACCTAGATTAATTCTACAAGTGGGATTTGGTGAAGGCAAAGTGTACGTAGACGTGGAGGTGGTAGAGAAACATTATCTGAAAGACTCTTGGCTAAGCCTTACTTATAAGCTCTTTTTTTTTTGTTTGTTACGCAGTATATATATACACATATTTACCCCTTAAGGGGTTATTTCTTGCTTAATACATCCTTTGTTTATGATCTGAGTGAAATATGCTTTTAAATAGTATGACTTGGTCACTCTATAATTGCCTCTCCATCCTGGGCCTTGAAATGAATTTTATCTACTTATAAATTTTTTTTGGATACATTTGTTACTAGAGAATGGGAAATATTTTGTTATAAAATATATTCGGGTATTTGTACAACTTCAATTATTCCAGCCTCTCTTGTCCAAATAATTTATTAATATCTAATTGCCTATCAGTGATCTACTTCCAGACTACAGAGATACTAAATCGAGGGAAATAGACATCAGTTAGTGAGTTAACATGAGTTTGAAAGTGACCGAGGTTGGAATAAAGAGAGTTGGATTGTTGGGGTAATTTCTGTACTCGGCTTTTATATCGACATTGTCTAATCATAACATGTAATAGCAGGTCATTGTACATATCTTGATTTTATTTAATAAATGGGCCTTGTGCTCAGCTTTAATTTTTTTCAAAAGAACATGTAATAACAGGCTAACTTTTCTCAGCACTAAATTTACCTTTTGAATAATGTAATTTAAGTACTTTGATATGAGTTTCAGTTGAACCTTTTATCCATGATACCACATTTTAACAGTTGCTATCTAGCAGTGTTCTTCGTTATTTGCCTACAAATTTACAATCATCGTATGTTGTTGATTATGGATTTTCTATCTCTCATTGTCTGTTTGTTTTTGGTGATCACAGAGTTTGTATTATAGCTGGAAATATTTCTCCTATAGATGTCATCACCCATGTCCCAATCCTGTGTGAGGAAGCTGATATACCATATATCTATGTCTCCTCGAAAGAAGTAAGTTGAATTTATATGCTTTTAAATACGTTTTCTTTTCTGTTCTTTCACTAGTTACTATTTGCAGCTTCCTTCAGCTTTGAACATGTGACACTGACTGTATTATAGTGGTTGTGTATAATCCTTTTCATTTTGTGTCAGAGAAATTAGGATTGTATATCCAATCTTTTATATAGCAAACTCCTTTGATCCCATGAGTTCTTGTCAGGAAGCATTTTACTTGTAGTGCATTCTTTCATAGAGTAGTACATTTGTTGGCTATCTTAAACTCAATAATAAGGCTGTGGTGTTCCCCTTGTTATAAAAAAAAAGGCTGTGGTGTTATCAGATTTCGAAATAGTCAGTCATGATGTGATTGTTGTACAAAGGCACTATGGGCACTATGATGCATGCTCTTTCTGGTTTGCTTTGTGCATGGCTGTATGCCATGTACCATGCTCGGTACAAACTTTAAGTTATGATTGTGAAACTCATCAACTCTGTTTCAGGATCTTGCAAATGCTGGAGCCACCAAGAGACCAACATGTTGTGTTTTGGTGCAGACAAAGCCTGCCAAGGGGGAGCTTAGCCAGGAGGATCAAGAGAAACTGAAAACAGATTATGATCAAGTTGTATCACAAGTTGGTGAAATGGCATCCTCGATGTACTGATTGTCAATAAAATTATGATATTGGAGTTTGTAACTAATTCGAGTACGCAGCTTCACCAATGGCTCTCTGGTGCTTGTCTTTCCAAGCTGAGCTGCCTTTCTTTTTTATTTTTCTTGCCTGTCGAAATTCTGGAACATGATTCAAATGTGTTGCTATGTATCCATATCCTAGTATTGCTCTATAGTCTGTTCAATTAGAAACGTGCCATCAGCATGAAGTAGATAACCTATTAACAACAGATTGTTCAATGGATGCAGCAGCAGTGTGACAATTTAGTAAAATGGAATCAGGGATGATGATGATTGATAGGCTAATATTTACAGCCCCTAAATCAAATGATAAACTGCAGTATTTAACGTCTTATAAATAAAGAAGGAACAAACATTTGTAATGAGTGAGAGGCCGCAACAATATGAAATGAGTAAATGAGTAAAACAACGTGAATATATTTGAAATTTTCAAGTTCAAGAAGTGGTTGAACGTATAGGATCATATTTGTCTTAATATACTCTTCACGAAATATGGTATTTATCTTTTATCATTTTTTAATTATATTGATAAAACTAATAAGGGAGAAAAAAAATATATTGATAAAAAAGAAGGAGAAAATGAAAATTAGCATCCGACACGGAAGAAACATGCAGCATATTTATTTAAGATCCTATATTTTAAGTCATAAGTATTTTCTTTAATAATTACAATATAATAGTTTAATTACAAGTCTTAAAGGATTAAGATTATTTTATATTAAACTAATTTTTATTTAGTTACCATATGCAACCTTTTCTAGAAAAGCTTTTTACTATATTTTAGGGATTTGAATTGATAGAGAAATAATCTTTAAATCTCTCTCCATATTTTTTTCCAAAAGATTTCACACTCATCTCCATATCGCCCTTTCAATTTTCAATTCACTTCTTTTAATCATTCACTGGTCACAATTTTCGATTGTCTTTTCTAATTTGGAGATTCTTCAATTTCATTTCGGGTTTTTAATTGTTCTATATACATATTTATGAATATGACGGTTTTAGAGTGTGTATGCAGTGATTTAAATTATTTTGGTGATATCTAAGGCGAACAATATTATTGGTAGCCAAATATAGATATGAATGTGAAATAATTTTGGTGGTTGTATTAGCTATGAATTTGGAATTAAAAAAAAAATTTGATACCATAATAAATTTTTGACTTGTTAATTTCTTTTATAGTATTTACAAAATTTATATTTAAAAATAATTTATATACAAAAGTTCACACACTAAACATATTTATGAGGAATGCTACATTTCATCAATATATTAAAATTGTATAGAATTTGTTTTCATTAAAATAGATACGCACCACATATTTTTAATAGTGTCTAGAAAGTTTATAAAAGTTGGTGTAAGAATCAATATTTTTTTTAAAAGTATATAATGTAAGGAAGCAACAACGCAACATAATAGTAGATTGATATACCTCTAACCATTTTGGCGATGTAGTCGAAATCGTCGTCGTTTGCTTTCCACCTTCCGATAAGTCTTCTAAGCACTCAAACCTTACTCAAGATGGTGTGGAGTGTAGAAAGAGATTTGTGGTTAGGGACATTTAACCAAATGTATTTCTATTTATAGTTGTGCTATCATCAAGAATAGTAGTGGGAAGTTAGTGGTTATTATGAGTGGGAAGGTAGTGGAGTAGTGGGGAGGTTAAAGGAGTAGTGGATGTAGTTGTGTAACTTCCATGAATAATGGATGTAATGGTGGTTGCAACTTCCATGGATAGTGGATGCAGTGGTGGTTGCAACTTCCATGGAAGTTACAAATCACATCCATGGAGGTTATGGAAGTTACGGACTACTATCCATGGAATGTGGCCAACATTCCAACATTCTCCCACTTGGTCCATCACTCTAATCCCATAAGTGAAACATAATACATGAATCATGGCAACAATTCCTCTGAAGGCGAGTAGTATCTTCCATATATCAAAATACACTATGCTTCTAAATCTTAGTCCACATAAATTAATGAATAAACTCAATGTTTATTCTAGGTCCATATGTTAGTGATAATTTTGAAAGTAAAACTGATTGTGCACAAAGTTAACCAAAATAATCATATAAAATAGAGTTTCATGAACATTTATAGTTAAAAGGAAATGTTACATAGTGGGACACAGGGACTAAGTCCCATTGTGACTACATGATCCTTAAATTTATGTGGTGGCATGCCTTTAGTTAAAGGATCAACTAACATTGCTTCAGTGTTGACATGTTCAATGATCACTTTCTTATCTTTGACATGTTCTCTTATGGCTAGATATTTGATGTCAATATTCTTTCTTCGACTACCACTTTTATTATTCTTAGCCATAAAGACAACAATTGAATTGTCACAAATATAATTTTAATGGCTTAGCTATAGAGTCGACAATTCTAAGCCTAGAAATGAAACTCTTTAACCATACACCATGTGAGGTAGCCTCAAAATAAGAAACGAACTTAGCTTCCAAAGTGAAAGTAGTGACCAGAGTCTGTTTGTCACTTCTCCAAGATATAGTTTCACCGGCTAACATAAAAATGTATCTTGAAATTGATTTTTGTGAATCACCAGAACTAGCTAAGTCTGAACCAGAGCAGCCAATGACTTCTAAGTCATTTGATTGTTTATACATAAGCATGTAGTCTTTTGTCCCTTGAAGATATCTTACGACTTTCTTTGCCGCTTTCCAGTGGCTAAAACCTGGTTTACTCTGATATCTTCCTAACATTCCAACAATAAATGCTATGTCAGGTCTTGTACAAACCTGAACATACATCAAGCTTCCGACAACAGAAGCATATGAAATGTCCTTCATTTGTTCCCTCTCAAGATTGTTCTTCGGGCACTGATTCAAATTGAATTTGTCACCCATCACAATGGGAGCTACACTTGGTGAACAATCTTTCATTCGAAATTTCTCTAAAATTTTATTGATATAGCATTCTTGAGATAGACCTAAGGTACCTTGATGTCTATCTCGATGAATCTCAATGTCAATAACATAAGATGCATCATCCATGTCTTTCATGTTAAAATTTTTAGAGAGAAATTATTTCACCTAATGTATCATTCCCTTATCATTCGATGCAAATAAAATATCATTCACATATAGAATCAAGAAACATATTTTACTCCCACTAACTTTTTGGTATATACATTGATCCATAATATTCTCAATAAAGTCGAATGAAGAGATGGCGTTATGGAACTTTAAATACCATATGAATTTATTTAACTTGCATATCAAGTGCTCACCATTACAAGAGGAGAATCCTTCAGGTTGTTTCATATAAACTTCCTCCTCTAGATCACCATTGAGAAATGTGGTTTTCACATCCATTTGTTGTAATTCTAAGTCAAAGTGCGCTACTAGTGCCAATATAATTTGCAAGAAGTCCTTTTTAGACACAGGAGAAAAGATCTCTGTGTAATCAATTCCTTCCTTTTGAGTGAATCCTTTAGCAACGAGTCTTGCTTTATATCTTCCTATGTTTCCTGATTTTCCTTTTTAGTTTTAATGACCCATTTACATCCAATTACTTTAACACCATTAGACAACTCAACAAGATTCCAGACTTCATTACTTTTCATGGAATTTATCTCTTCTTTCATGGTATTGTACCACAATTCAGACTCTTTATAATTCTTGGCTTGTGAAAAAGACTCAGGATCATTTTTGACTCCAATGTCAGATTTTTGTAAATATACAACAAAGTCACTACGAATTGCTGATTTTCTTTCTCTAGTAGATATTCTTAATATTGCACCAATATTTTCTTGTGGATCATGTTGTTCAACTGATTGTTCAAGAGTTTCAGGAATTACTTGAATAACTTGATCTATAGGAACATTTTCAGCATCTTGTGGAATCTCATTGATTGGTTGTTCAACACCCAATTGTACTTGAGGGGAATTATGAACAACAATCGATCTTTGACTTGAAGTGAAAGGTCAATCTCTTATAGAAATTGTATTGTGAAATTGATCACTCTCACTAATTAAGTCATTCTCAAGAAAATTTGCATTTCATGATTCCATAATCCTAGTGTTATTAGATGGACAATATAATATATATCCTTTAGACCTTTCGGAATATCCAATGAAATATCCACTAATGGTCCTAGGAACCAGTTTCTTTTCTTATGGTTTGTAGATTCTTACTTCAGATGGGCATCCCCATACACTTATATGTGTCAAGTTAGGTTTCCAACCTTTGAACAATTCAAAATGTGTTTTTGAAACAATCTTGGTTGGAACTTGATTTAATACATATACTGTCGTCTTAAGAGATTCAATCCACAAGGACTTACGTAACTTTGAGCCACTCAACATACTACGCACCATGTCCAATAATATTTGATTTCTTCTTTTTGCTACACCATTTTGATCTGGAGAATCTATTCAACAACAATCCCATTTTGTTGAAGAAATTCAACAAATGGACCTTGTGCTTGTCCATCCTTAGTATATCTACCATAATATTCACCACCTCTATCAATTCTCACAATCTTAATTTGCTTTCCGCATTATTTCTATACTTCATCCTTGAACACTTTAAAGACTTCTAATGCTTCATTCTTATTATGAAGTATATAGAGATACATATATCATGAGTAATCATCTATAAAGGTGATAAAATATTTTTGATAATATGTATCTATATCTGTATAACATATATCTAAATGTATTATTGCTAATATGGTTCAACTCCTCTTGACACCTTTCTTTGACTTGTTGATTTGCTTGCCTTTAATGCAATCTACACAAGTATCGAAATCAGTAAAATCTAAAGTATTAAGTACTCCATCATTTACTAATCTCTTAATTCTATCTATGGAGATATGTCCTAATATTCGATGCCATAAGATAGAGGAATCTTCATTCATAACACATCGTTTGATGTTAGCGTGGACATGAATAACATTATGAGTGAAATTATTTTATAAATTGAGAGAGTAAAGACCATCAAACAATGTACCATATCCAATAATTTTAGATTTATGAAATAGTTTGGAATCACCTTCTAAAAGGAAGAAGTATCCACAAAGGTACAAGTCTTGATACTGAAATTAAATTCCTAGAAAAATTAGGAATATAAAAGGTCTTTTCCAACTCTAAAATAAAATCACTACTTAGAACTAAATTGCATGTTCCAATAGCTTCCACGTGCGACTGCATCTTGTTTCCAGAATAAATGTTTCGCTCAGCTCCCACTAGCTTCCATAGATTTCTTAAATCCTGCAAGGAATTCGTAATATGGATTGTAGAAGCAGAATCAATCCACCACGTGTTATGATTAAAATCAATCATATTAGCTTCATAACAAACAAGAGAGATTAAAGTACCTTTCTTAACAAACCATTGTTGAAACTTAACATAATCCTATCTTATATGCCCCTTCTTTTTACAAACGTTACATTTGAATTCTTTCTTAATGTCAGTTTCAAGTGGTACCTTTCCTTTTCACTTTTTATTGACTTGATTGGTCTTCTTTCCTTGAGTAGTCATGAGTGCACTTTCTCCTATTTCCATCAGTAGTCAACCTTCCTCTTGAACACATATGGCCATAAGTTCATTAATAGACCATTTATCTTTATGTGTGTTATAAGAGATCTTGAAGGGACCATACTGTGCAGGCAGAGTATTCAAACTATAGTGCACAAGAAAAGTTTCAGACATTTCAACCTCAAGAGTCTTTAATTGAGACGCTAGATCTTGCATTTTCATGATGTGCTCACGCTGGTGAGCTTCATTGATGAGAATTTCATAATTAAGGTGTTGACAAGTGCTTTATATGAAGTCTCAAATTGTTCATCAATAGCCTTCAATAATGCCTTGACATTATTATGTTGTTCGATAGAACCACAAATACCAGCAGAGATTTTGGTCTTAATGAACATAACACTCAAATGGTTAGAGCGTTCTCATTGTTTGTGAAGAGTAATCTCATCTTTGAATGTTGATTTCATTCATAGGTGGTTCGTCTTTCTTGATAGCATAATTATTGTCCATGCACCCTAAGTGAAGAAGAATTCTCTCCTTCCATATCTTATAGTTCTCACCATTAAGTTTGGGAATATCACAATTATCAGAGAATTTTGCAGGTTGCATAACTGCAAAACATATATATACATGCATAATAAATTTGAGGCAAGTAAAATTGAATCTACTGACATAAAAATTGCATGTGGGCTAAATTTTTTAATTCAATTAGATCCACATATTATGATAGAATTATCAATTTATCAGCATGATATTCTATCTTTATGATAAAACTATTAAACTCTCATTCATAATTTCTGTGGATAATTATGAAGAGTATTTAACATTTTACCTTGATTAATCACGTAATTCAATAACAAAGAAATTAAGTTATTATATCATGCATGATTAATCACAATTTAATGTCTAAACTTTATTTATGTGATGTTTAACTTTTATAATTTTATTCAATTAAAAATACTGTCACGACCCGGATAGAGGGCCTAGATGTGACATGGCGAAGGAGAACCCGAAAGTCCTCGATCAAGCCATCATAGCATCATTACACACATCATC